>SNQJ01S0035872.1:0-23941 GCA_010110895.2 Picea sitchensis | reverse complement strand
ACTGATGAATCGTTGCACCTTTTCCTTTTCTGCTTTTATATAGGGTACGTACCTCAACAACTCGAGGAATCCGCTGACATATTCCTCTATGGTGCGTTGCCCCAGCTTGAGTTAATAGAATTCTTTAGTCTTTTCGTAGAAATACTTTTCTGACAGATACTTCCTCCTGAAGTGTTTCTCAAACCATTCCCAGGATAGGTCCTCTTCGTGAATCCCTTTTACATTCTTAAGGTCATCCAACCAAATCGAAGCCTTTCCATTCAAGTTGAAAGTGGCTACTCGGGCCTTCAAGTTTTCTGAGAAGTCATGGACTCTAAAATACTTCTTTAGTCCAAGCAGCCAGGCCTCTACTTCCTCCCCCTTCTTTATTTCACCGTCGAAAGAGGGTGGTTTGGCCTTCTTGAATTCTTCGAGATTATGACTTTTGGAATGCTTTTGTTTCTTCCATTTTCTTCGAGAATAAGAACTAGTTCTGCTACTAGAAGATCCCTCAGAGTCGCTAGTTTCCATTCCAGAGGAATGATCCGATGCTTGTCCCTTATCTCTGGGGTGGATCTTTCTCGAGGTTCTCTTCCCAGTGTGGCCACTTAAAAGACCACGTTTCTACATCTCAGTTGGACTTCGACTTTTCTTTGTCTATCGTTGGTCCGCGTGACTGGTGTCAGGTCCATGCTGCAATTGTCTTTGTATGTCGGATAATACATATATAGAGAGGAATTTAATTGTGGAATTCAAAACACTCGGACTTCCTCATGTTTCTAAAAATAGAGTTAAGTTACAAAAAAGAGAATGATTTAAAATAATAGTTATCATATTTTAAAGGGACCATTAAGAGCAGGCATGTCATATCTGGGGCTCCTTTCTTCGATTGCCAGCTGTCCAAAATTTGCTAAAATGTGCTTAATTATACCTGAGGACTCATTTCAACTTAGCGACCTCCTCCTTTAGAGTATCCAGCCAGACCGGTTGATTCTCTCCAACACTTTCGGTCATTTAAGCTATGGTTTCTTTCTTTTGTCATTTGCTCCATTTCTTTTTAACAACTCGCCTGTTGATGACTACATCTCTCATAATGGGATTTAGCTTGACTTCCAATTTTGAGTCTGTAGTAGGTTCTGTGTGGGATTTAATCGCTAGTATATGCACAATTACCCTTTCCTTCTTACTCGTAGGTAAATCTGCCATGTTTCCTAAATGACCAGTTTTACTGGATATGGCTTCGTCCATGTATCTTAATTTCATGGATACCGAAATGCTTTTACAGAGATCAGAGAGTCGGGCAAATTTGAGATTACTTCATTTATGGATGAGATGATGCCTCCATATTTAAGAATTGGTAGTTATAGAGTCCCAATCATGAATCATTGACAGACTTACGTACAAGTACGTTGATTTTCCACATTTGGCTAATCCGTTTCAAATGATTAGCTTTCGAGTCCATTACATTGTGGTGCTCACCTAACATCATATGGTTGCGAAGTACTGAACGAGTGAAATGGGGTGATTCTGACCAGCCGTCGCCCATCCCACAAGTGCTTGATTTGACATATTGAAACACGTGACATCGGGACTTTGGCGAAAGTGGTTTCAACAACCCACCTTTCGCCCCGATGTATCTCTAGAGGTGCCACACGTCCATTTAAAAAACCACAATTGTTTTTCCCGGTCCGCCTTCATATGGTTAAGTCTCATGCAAGTTTACCGCCCGATGGGGGCTCCAGCCGTTGATCTGGATCATTTTATGATCGACGACCCGTTTGTTATATCTCTTGTGCCCCCACTATATTCTTCCATACGCCGCCAGCTATGTCCTGTTCCTCCAAACTATCAAGCTCCCACGACGATGTAGTTCTTTCTAAATGTCCAAGACTTGGATCTTGTCTAAAAATTGTTATGGTGATAATATTGGCTCCAACTGGGGATGTTATCCTCCCTGCGAGGTAGAAAAGAACTGGTAGACCTGGTGCCTGATCCATTGTGTTTCTCCCAGAATAGGTGTGGGTACCCTGCTCCGACCCATTACTAAAGTTTGTAGAAGACTAAATTTTCCCTACCGCTCTTAACTTGGTGCTGAATACACTGTTGAAAACTGACTGTGCATAATATTGGAAATATGACTGAGTAAATACTTGACCAAAAAGCTTATTCGCATACTCCTACCTACCCTAACTGCTGAAGTGAACTCAAAATGCCAATGCATCCAATCAAGTAATTGGCTTCTCGATTTTTCTTCTATCACATCTTTTTTAAGAAGGCAGACAAATGTAAAATATGCGAGTTGAAAACACAAGTTAAATCCAAAACTTGAGCTTATGAATGAAACAGGATTTTCCTTCACTGAAGACTGTAATAGGATGGCCATACGATCTTGAAAACCATGAAAAATCATTTCTTCAGTTTTAAGAACATTTTCAAATGAAATGGAAACAATAGGTTTTTCTACGTTCCCATGCATCTCAACAAAAACATCCATATATTCTCGAACATCTTCAAATGTGACAGCCATATTATGTGCATCCTCTTGTTCATCAAACATTTCTGACTTGGCTTCATTAAAATTCTAGAAATTTGCTTGAGGACTATCATTTCGACTTTCAAATGAATGAATGGAAATAAGTTCCTTCTCATAATCTCCTTGCATTATTTCACAGTCTAGAGTTTCCATAGTTACCTTTTTAAAACCTCCATCTGTGTCTATGTTGTTCAAAAATTTGACCACCACATCATTCTCAGGGGAAGAGAGACAGCTTTGGAACACTTTGTCATGTTGAATACCCATATTAGTCTCAGGTGAAATGAAATGACCTTGAACAACAATTTTCGGGGCAACTTCTTCTTCGTTTTCAGACTGATAGCTGAACATAGACTGCAAACCTGAGCTGACACAATCTTCTATGTGATCGTCCATATCGTTATCCTTCCTTGCAAGTCTACTTCTTTCTTTGTATCTATCTTTATGTCTAGAGGATTCTTGACTTAAGACCTTACAAATATTTTTCTTCAACGTTTTGAAAGAGGCAAAACATAGTGGTAAGGTTGTCTCATCTGTTTTGATATCTCCCTCGTTTTGACCTTGGGCATATTTCTAAACTTCCTCGTCTTCAATTTTGTCTTCAACAGATGGTTGTACTTCGGAACTGATAGAATCTTTTATATAGTAAGCAATTGGGTTACTGAACACATGAGAAGAGTGTTTCAGAACCTTACCAATCTGGTTCACTGGTTTATCGAGGTCTTGCATTAGCATGAATTCATTTGTCTCAATGATGATCTGAGGATTCTCCTTCAATAACTTGAATGCAACAAAACATAAAGGAAACGGATCTCCTTCAACTGATTCGATACTTTCTTTAGGTTGATCTACATCCCTATAAAAAAGAACATCTTTGATATCGTAGTCATCTTCATATTGGTCATATACAGGGAAATCATCTAACAAGAAAAGATTAGGAATATCAACATGTTCTTTGACAAACTGATTTGTACATTCATCTTCTTGTCTGTCCATAAATGAATACATAAAATAATCAACCCCCTGCTTACTTTGGGATGGATTAGATACTGAACTAATACCTCTTCTTCCAACAAGTGGGATGTGATTCTTTACAAGATCACTGGTATTGGGAAATTCAATAGAGCCTATGATATTTTCAATTTTATGCTCAAGTTTCCAGTCAACTATCTCTTGTTTATATTCATCTTCCAACTGTTTATCTCGAGTCTGTTCATATGCTTGAATATGGTGTGGAACGTCTTGAGCATCATCAAACATTTGTTTCAATGACTTAGGTTTTCTTTCCATTAGAAGGAAAGACAGATCTGGAAGAAGGATAGTTGTGTAGTGGAGCATGGCAATAGCTTCAGAGGGTTGAATTTCTTTGGACAAATTATAATAGATACTGGAAAAACTTCTACTGAATACATAAATAGTTTCATTGCCATGCCTTTCCAAGGCATAGAACTCAGCAAGTTGTAGATCCAAAGACTTCTTATTTCCCCAAAACTTCAAAAAGACATCTTTCAACTCCTCCCATGAGCTAATTGTTCCAGGATGTAAATGCTTGAACCAATCTTTGGTGCCTCCTCTCAAGGATTGAGAGAAATCTCTCATACATACATCATCATGGTCAATCTCAAATAAATCTATAAAATGCTCAAACCCTTGAATATGCTTTTCAGTTGTGATGGCATCAGATTCTCCATCAAAGACAGGTAGATACTCATAGTGATTTGGAGGGAAATCATGAAGGGCTTGGGGTAGGTTTAAGGGTATGTTTCTATGTTGGGACACTGGGGATGTTGGACTAACAACTACGGAAGAAACAAAAGCATGGGCTTCATGGGGTTCATCAATTTAGTCATGTTCGTTACGTCGCCCAGGTGGAGATTTTTGATCAAAACTAGTTATAAGGTGAGGGTATGCATGTGCAACATTAAGAGGAGGACATACAATTGCAAGTCTTTCATGATCATCATTAAAATACAATAGGTAAAGGAGAATTTGTTTGGAATATTCAAGGAAGGAACAGAGGCAACTTAAAATGAATAGTAAAATGCTTTGTAAGAGATCCTATTTTGAGTACATGTTTTCCTTCATGATGCCTTTCCTCACCCATGTCAAGGGGTCTCATCTTTCAGTGAAGTCTGTGCATTGTCCGTGAAGTATTGAGAGTGGAGTCGCCAGAAATGTTTGGAAACTGGATTCTTTAATGAAAATGGAGTTGCCTTCATATAGATTTTTGATGTGTGGAGTCGCCAGAGAAAGAATACAGCCAATACGTGCCTAAGCGTCTGCTTCTCTCAGACCTTAGAACTCAACCATGTCGTTCTTCCCAGGGAAAATTTTCCAATTTCGTCCTCAGCAATGGCGCCAGAATGTTAGCACCCTGTAAATCTGTTCGGCTGTCAAACCAGACGACAGGGGTAACTTTTTCAACCTACTTTAGAGCTGAGGCGCTAGCCTACTCAACTCAGAGAGGGCTCTCTTGTGTCACTGAGTATATCTATAGAAATCATTGGCTAGATTAGGTTTGTTTTGGGGTTTTTTTGTTGAATGACTG
This sequence comes from Picea sitchensis, assembly GCA_010110895.2. Classification (NCBI taxonomy): domain Eukaryota; kingdom Viridiplantae; phylum Streptophyta; class Pinopsida; order Pinales; family Pinaceae; genus Picea; species Picea sitchensis. The sequence continues at coordinate 18,881 of SNQJ01S0035872.1, read as the reverse complement.
GAGGAACAGAGATGAAATTGGGCAATGGAGTCTGTAATGAACAATGCATGGTTGAAAACATTGAACTATCAAGAGGAGAAGGCTAATTAAGGCAATGAGTCTGAGTTTAATAGAAAATTTACATGGTATTAGAGGAAAAAGAAACATACAACTGCATCAGAGCACTATTTAAAATGAATTCAGAGTTGGTTTGAGAAGAAATAAACATAGTCTAAATTGCTAGGCCGAGAGCATCTTAGAGATGAATTCTGGGTTTATATTTCTCCAATTCAGACAGATGAAAATGAAAATAAAATATAAGCTTACAGGAAACACATACTTGGAAAGAAAACAAGACTCATATCATCGCTAGTTAGAATCTTTTCATAAACAGTCCAAAATCTGCTTCTGCATTTATATATTCATTCTAGTCCTGAATCTACAAAAATCCTCCTGCAGAGAGGAAACGTTCCTCCCATTTTCTTCCTCGATATAATACATATATATAGAGGAATTTTCTTGTGGAATTGAAAACGCTCGGACTTCATCATGTTTCTACAAATAGAGATAAGTTATAAAAAAAGAGAATGATTTAAAATAACAGTTATCCTATTTTAAAGGGACCGTTAAGAGCAGGTCTGTCATATCTGGGGCCCCTTTCTTCGACTGCCATTTGTCCAAAATTTGCTGAAATGCGCTTAATTATACCTGAGGACTCATTTTAGATGAGCGATCTCCTCCTTTAGAGTATCCAGCCATACCGGTCGATTCTCTCCAACACTTTCGACCGTTTCAGCTATGGTTTCTTTCTTTTGTTGCTTGCTCTGTTTCTTTTTAACAACTCGCCTATTGATGACTAGATCTCTCATAATGGGATTTAGCCTGACTTCCAATTTTGAGTTTGTACCAGGCTCTATGTGGAATTTACTCGCTAGTATATGCACAATTACCCTTTCCTTCTTGCTCATAGGTAAATATGCCATGTTGTCTGAATGACCAGTTTTACTAGATATGGCTTCGTCCATGTATCTTAATTTCGTGGATACCGAAATGCTTTTACAGAGATAGAGAGTTGGGCAAATTTGAGATTAATTCGTTTACGGATGAGATGATGCCTCCATATATGAGAATTGGTTGTTATAGAGTCCCAATCATGAATCACTGACAGAATTACGTACAAGTACTTTATTTGCCACGCTTGGATAATTTGTTTCAAATGATTAGCTTTCGAGTCCATTACATGGAGATGCTCACTTGACATCATACTGTTACAAAGTATCAAACGTGTTAAACAGGGTGATTCTGACCAGCCGTCGCTCGTCCCATGAGGGCTTGATTTGACATATTGAAACACGTGACATTGGGACTTTGGAGAAAGTGGTTTTGACAACCCGCCTTTTGCCCCGATGTATCTCTGGAGGCACCATGCGTCCATTTAAAAAACCACAATTGTTTTCCCTGGTCCGCCTTCATATGGTTAAGTCCCGTGCAACTTTATCGCCCGATGGGGGCTCCAGTCGTTGATCTGGGTCGTTTTATGATCGACGTCCCGTTAGTTATACCTCTAGCTGCGATTATCAGTACAACTACAGGCATAGAGGGTGGCGGGGAACTATCAACCCCACCTTCAAATGAAATAAGCACAGCCCAACCAAGAGAGAAAATCAAGTTGGCACAACCCATGGATACAAAGGTTATGATGCATAGAACACTACCTCTAAAGAAAAGAGCTTGGCAAACCTAGGTGCTATTGTCATGAGACTTGACCTTAGCTTTGGTTAGAAATGCATTGGCAGCAAACCCATTTCCTTTACTGTCCACCAGGTAATCTCTTATCGTCCTTCTTGCTACCAGAGCATTGGAGAGGCCATCCACTTTGAACCAGAAAGTTAGTACAAGGTTTATTAATACTTCTATCAACCTTGGCACTATGAATGACAAAATGTGGTATTCTACAGTTCCCTCTTCACCTCCTCTACCTTCCAAGTAGCCTTCCAGAGCTTCTGAAGCCATGACTGTGGCTCCTCTGCCTTCCACATCTTTAGACCTCAAAGATCTTACCAGTAGCTTTGTCCAATTATCACGGCGGGCATTATTCATTGGAATGCAGATGCAAACAGGCTCCCCTGCGTGGATGGATTGGGCACCGATATTTTCAAGCATATCCGATAGCACACGCTCATCAGCCTAGCCCTCCCCGCACAACAGGCTTTCCTGGTGGCACTCATGGCAGCCATTTCTCAAGCATCGCCGACATGGGAGTAGGCACAGGGAATTGGAGAGTAGTTTCAAATTATAATAGATGCTGGAAAACCTTCTACTGAATACATAAATAGTTTCATTGTCATGCCTTTCCAAGGCATAAAACTCAGCAAGTTGTAGATCCAAAGACTTCTTATTTCCAAAAAACTTCAAAAAGACATCTTCCAACTCCTCCTATGAGCTAATTGTTCCAGGATGTAAATCCTTGAACCAATATTTGTTGTCTCCTCTCAAAGATTGAGAGAAATCTCTCATACATACATCATCATGGTCAATCTCAAATAAATCTATAAAATGCTCAAACCCTTGAATATGCTTTTCAGCTGTGATGGCATCAGATTCTCCATCAAGCACAGGTAGATGCTTATAGTGATTTGGAGGGAAATCATGAAGGGCTTGGGGTAGCTTTAAGGGTATGTATCTATGTTGGGCCTTGGGGGGTGTTGGACTAAGAACTGGGGAAGAAAAAACAACCTGGGATTCATGGGGTTCATCAATTTTGTCATGGCCGTTACGTGGCCCAGGTTGAGATTTTTCATCAAAACCAATGATAAGGTGAGGGTATGCATGTGAAACATTAAGAGGAGGACATATAATTGCAAGTATTTCATGATCATCATTAAAATACAATAGGTAAAGGAGAATTTGTTTGGCATGTTCAAGGAAGGAACAGATGCAACTTAAAATGAATAGTAAAATGCTTTGTAAGAGATCCCATTTTGAGTACATGTTTTCCTTCATGATGCCTTTCCTCACCTGTGTCAAGGGGTCTCATCTTTCAGTGAAGTATGTGCATTGTGCGTGAAGTATTGAGAGTGGAGTCGCCAGAAATGTTTGGAAACTGGATTCTTTAATGAAAATGGAGTCGCCTTCATATAGATTTTTGATGTGTGGAGTCGCCAGAGCAAGAATACAACCAATATGTGCCTAAGTGTCAGCTTCTCTAAGACCTTAGAACTCAACCATGTTGTTCTTCCCAGGGAAAAAATTTCAATTTCGTCACCGGCAACGGTGCCAGAATGTTAGCACCCTGTAAATATGTTTGGCTGTCAAAACAAATGACAGGGGTAACTTTTTCAACCTGCTTTAGAGCTGAGGAACTAGCCTGCTCAACTTAGAGAGGGCTCTCTCGTGTCACTGGGTATATCTATAGAAATCATTGGCTAGATTAGGTTTGTTTTGGGGTTTTGTTGTTGACTGACTGGAGGAACATAGATGACATTGGGATATGAAGTCTGGAATGAACAATGCATGGTTCAAAACATTGAACTATCAAGACGAGAAGGCTAATTAAGGTAATGAGTCTGATTTTAATAGAAAATTTACATGGTATTAGAGGAAAAAGAAACATACAACTGCATCGGAGCACTATTTAAAATGAATTCAGAGTTGGTTTGAGAAGAAATAAACATAGTCTAAATTGCTAGGCCGAGAGCATCTCAGAGATGAATTCTGGGTTTTATATTTCTCCAAATCAGACAGATGAAAATGAAAATAAAATATAAGCTTACAGGAAACACATACTATGAAAGAAAACAAGACTCATATCATCGCCAGTTAGAATCTTTTCATAAACATTCCAAAATCCGCTTCTACATTTATATATTCATTCTAGTCCTGAATTTACAAAAATCCTCCTGCAAGGAAGGTAGGTTCCTCCCCTTTTCTTCCTCGAGATAATACATATATATAGAGGAATTTAATTGTGGAATTCAAAACGCTCGGACTTCCTCATGTTTCTAAAAATAGAGATAAGTTACAAAAAAAATAATGATTTAAAATAACAGTTATCCTATTTTAAAGGGACCGTTAAGAGCAGGTCTGTCATATCTGGGGCCCCTTTCTTCTACTGCCAGCTATCCAAAATTTGTTGAAATGCGCTTAATTATACCTGAGGGCTCATTTCATCTTAGCGATCTCCTTCTTTAGAGTATCCAACCAGACCCGTTGATTCTCTCCAACACTTTCAGTCGTTTTAGCTATGGTTTCTTTCTTTTGTCGCTTGCTCCATTTCTTTTTAACAACTTGCATGTTGATGACTAGATCTCTCATAATGGGATTTAGCCTGACTTCCAATTTTGAGTCTGTAGCAGGTTCTGTGTGGAATTTAGTCGCTAGTATATGCACAATTACCCTTTCCTTCTTGCTCGTAGGTAAATCTGCCATGTTGCCTGAATGACCAGTTTTACTGGATATGGCTTCATCCATGTATCTTAATTACGTGGATACCAAAATTCTTTTACAGAGATCAGAGAGTCGGGCAAATTTGAGATTACTTCGTTTACGGATGAGATGAAGCCTCCATATTTGAGAATTGGTAGTTATAGAGTCCCAATCATGAATCACTGATAGACTTACGTACAAGTACATTGATTTTCCTTGCTTGGCTAATCCGTTTCAAATGATTAGATTTTGATTCCATTACATGGTGGCGCTCACCTGACATCATACGGTTGTGAAGTACCGAACGAGTGAAACGGGGTGATTCTGACCAACCGTCGCTCGTCCCACGAGTGCTTGATTTGACATATTGAAACACGTGACATCGAGACTTTGGCGAAAGTGGTTTCGAAAACCCACCTTTCGCCCTGATGTATCTCTAGAGGCGCCACACGTCCATTTAAAAAACCACAATTGTTTTACCTGGTCCACCTTCATATGGTTAAGTCCCGTGCAAGTTTATCACCCGATGGGGGCTCTAGCCATTGATCTGGGTCGTTTTATGATCGACGACCCGTTAGTTATATCTCTTGCACCCTCGCTATATTCGTCCATACGCCACCAGATATGTCCCGGTCCTCCAAACTATCAAGCTCCCAAGACGATGTAGTTCTTGCTAAATGTCCAAGACTTGGATCTTGTCTAAAAATTGTTATGGTGATAACATTGGCTCCAACTGGGGATGCTATCCTCCCTGCGAGGTAGCAAAGAACTGGTAGAACTGGTGCCTGATCCATTGGGATTCTCCCAGAATAGGTGTGTGTACCCTGCTCCAACCCGTTACTAATGTTTGCGAAGACTAAATTTTCCCTATCGCTCTTAACTTGGTGTTGAATACACTGCTGAAAACCAACTGTGCATAATATTGGAAATCTAACTGAGTAAATACTTGACCAACAAGATTATTCGCATACTCCTACCTACCCTAACTGTTGAAGTGAACTGTCAATCAAGTGAACTCAAAATGCCAATGTAGCCAATCAAGTAATTGGCTTCCCGATTTTTCTCCAATCATATCTTTTTTAAGAAGGCGGACAAATGTAAAATATGCAAGTTGAAAACACAAGTTAAATCCAAAACTTGAACTTATGAATGAAACTGGATTTTCCTTCACTAAAGACTGTAATAGGATGGCCATACGATCTTGAAAACCATGAAAAATCATTTCTTCAGTTTTAAGAACATTTTCAAATGAAATGGCAACTATAGGTTTGTCTACTTTCCCATGCATCTCAACAAAAGCATCCATATATTCTCGAACATCTTCAAATGTGACAGCCATATTATGTGCATCCTCTTATTCATCAAACAGTTCTGACTTGGCATCATTAAAATTATGGAAATTTGCTTGAGGACTGTCATTTTGACTTTTAAATGAATGAATGGAAATAAGTTCCTTCTCATAATCTCTTTGCATTATTTCACAGTCTAGAGTTTCCATAGTTACCTTTTTAAAACCTCCATCTGTGTCTACACTGTTCAAAAATTTGACCACCACATTATTCTCAGGGGAAGAGAGATAACTTTGAAACACTTTGTCATGTTGAATACCCATATTAGTCTCAGGTGAAATGAAATGACCTTGAACAACAATTTCAGGGGAAACTTCTTCTTCTTTTTTAGACTGATAGCTGAACATAGACTGCAAACCTGAGCTGAGACAATCTTCTATGTGATCATCCATATGATTATCCTTCCTTGCAAGTCTCCTTATTTCTTTGTATCTATCTTTATGTCTGGAGGATTCTTGACTTGAGACCTTACAAATATTTTGCTTCAACGATTTGAGAGAGGCAAAACAAAGTGGTAAGGTTGTCTCATCTTTTTTGATATCTCCCTCGTTTTGACCTTGGGCATATTTCTGAACTTGCTCATCTTCAATTTTGTCTTCGACAGATGGCTATACTTCAGAACTGATAGAATCTTTTATATAGTAAGCAATTGGGTTACCAAACGCATGAGAAGAGTGTTTCGGGACCTTACCAATCTGGTCCACTGGTTTATCGAGTTCTTGCATTAGCATGAATTCATTTGTCTCAATGATGATCCGAGGATTCTCCTTCAACAACTTGAATGCAACAAAACATAAAGGCAGTGACTCTCCTTCAACTGATTCGATACTTTCTTTAGGTTGATCTACATCCCTATAAAAAAGAACATCTTTGATATCGTAGTCATCTTCATATTGGTCATATACAGGCAGACCATCTAACAAGAAAAGATTAGGAATATCAACTTGTTCTTTGACAAACTGATTTGTACATTCATCTTCTTATCTGTCCATAAATAAATACATAAAATAATCAACCTCCTGCTTACATTGGGATGGATTAGATCCTGAACTAATACCTCTTCTTCCCACAAGTGGGATGTGATTCTTTACAAGATCACTAGTATTGGGAAATTCAATAGAGCCTATGATATTTTCAATTTTATGCTCAAGCTTCCAGTCAACTATCTCCTGTTTATATTCATCTTCCAACTCTTTATCTTGAGTCTGTTCATATGCTTGAATATGGTGTTGAACGTCTTGAGCACCATCAAACGTTTGTTTCAATGACTTAGGTTTTCTTTCCATTAGAAGGAAAGACAGATATGGATGAAGGGTAGTTGTGTAGTGGAACATGGCAGCAGCTTCAGAGGGTTGAATTTCTTCGGACAAATTATAATAGATGTTGGAAAACCTTCTACTGAATACAGAAATAGTTTCATTGCCATGCCTTTCCGAGGCATAGAACTCAACAAGTTGTAGATCCAAAGACTTCTTATTTCAAAAAAACTTGAAAAAGACATCTTTCAACTCCTCCTATGAGCTAATTGTTCCAGGATGTAAATCCTTGAACCAATATTTGGTGTCTCCTCTCAAGGATTGAGAGAAATCTCTCATACATACATCATCATGGTCAATCTCAAATAAATCTATAAAATGCTTAAACCCTTGAATATGCTTTTCAGCTGTGATGGCATCAGATTCTCCATCAAACACAGGTAGATACTCATAGTGATTTGGAGGGAAATCATGAAGGGCTTGGGGTAGCTTTAAAGGTATGTATCTATGCTGGGCCTTGGGGGGTGTTGGACTAAGAAGTGGGGAAGAAACAACAACCTAGGCTTCATGGGGTTCATCAATTTTTTCATGGTTGTTATGTGGCCTAGGTGGAGATTTTTCATCAAAACCAATGATAAGGTGAGGGTATGCATGTGCAACATTAAGAGGAGGACATATAATTGCAAGTCTTTCATGATCATCATTAAAATACAATAGGTAAAGGAGAATTTGTTCGGCATGTTCAAGGAAGGAACAGATGCAACTTAAAATGAATAGTAAAATGCTTTGTAAGAGATCCCATTTTGAGTACATGTTTTCCTTCATGATGTATTTCCTCACCCATGTCAACGGGTCTCATCTTTCAGTGAATTCTGTGCATTGCGCGTGAAGTATTGAGAGTGGAGTCACCAAAAATGTTTGGAAACTGGATTCTTTAATGAAAATGGAGTCGCCTTCATATAGATTTTTGATGTGTGGAGTCGCCAGAGCAAGAATACAACCAATATGTGCCTAAGCGTCTACTGCTCTTAGACCTTAGAACTCAACCATGTCGTTCTTCCCAGGGAAAATTTTTCAATTTCATCACCGGCAACGGTGCAAGAATGTTAGCACCCTGTAAATATGTCCGGCTGTCAAAATAGATGATAGGGGAAACATTTTCGACCTGCTTTAGAGCTGAGGCACTAGCTTGCTCAACTCAGAGAGGGCTCTCTCGTGTCACTAGGTATATCTATAGAAATCATTGGCTAGATTAGGTTTGTTTTGGGGTTTTGTTGTTGACTGACTGGAGGAACATAGATGACATTGGGATATGGAGTCTGGAATGAACAATGCATGGTTCAAAACATTGATCTATCAAGAGGAGAAGGCTAATTAAGGCAATGAGTCTGAGTTTAATAGAAAATTTACATATTATTAGAGGAAACATAGTCTAAATTGTTAGGCCGAGAGCATCTCAGAGATGAATTTTGGGTTTTATATTTCTCCAATTCAGACAGATGAAAATGAAAATAAAATATAAGCTTACAGGAAACACATACTATGAAAGAAAACAAGACTCATATCATCGCCAGTTAGAATCTTTTCATAAACAGTCCAAAATCTACTTCTACATATATATACTCATTCTAGTCCTGAATTTACAAAAATCCTCCTACACAAAGGGAAGGTTCCTCCCCTTTTCTTCCTCGAGATAATACATATATATAGAGGAATTTACTTGTGGAATTCAAAACGCTCGGACTTCCTCATGTTTCTAAAAATAGAGATAAGTTACAAAAAAGAGAATGATTTAAAATAACAATTATCCTATTTTAAAGGGACCATTAAGAGCAGGCTTGTCATATCTGGGGTCCCTTTCTTCGACTGCCAGCTGTCCAAAATTTGCTTAAATGTGCTTAATTATACTTGAGGACTCATTTCATCTTAGCGATCTCCTCCTTTAGAGTATCCAGCCAGACCGGTTGATTCTCTCCAACACTTTTGGTCATTTCAGCTATGGTTTCTTTCTTTTGTCGCTTGCTCCATTTCTTTTTAACAACTCGCCTGCTGATGACTACATCTCTCATAATGGAATTTAGCTTGACTTCCAATTTTGAGTTTGTAGCAGGTTCTGTTTAGTCGCTAGTATATGCACAATTACCCTTTCCTTCTTGCTCGTAGGTAAATCTGCTATGTTTCCTAAATGATCAATTTTATTGGATATGGCTTCGTCCATGTATCTTAATTTCATGGATACCAAAATGCTTTTACAGAGATTAGAGAGTCGGGCAAATTTGAGATTACTTCGTTTATGGATGAGATGATGTCTCCATATTTGAGAATTGGTAGTTATAGAGTCCCAATCATGAATCATTGACAGACTTACGCACAAGTATGTTGATTTGCCACGTTTGGCTAATCCGTTTCAAATGATTAGCTTTCGAGTCCATTACATTGCGGAGCTCACCTAACATCATATGGTTGTGAAGTACCGAACGAGTGAAATGGGGTGATTTTGACCAGTTGTCGCCCGTCCCACAAGTGCTTGATTTGACATATTGAAACACGTGACATCGGGACTTTGGCGAAAGCGGTTTTGACAACCCACCTTTCGCCCCGATGTATCTCTAGAGGTGCCACACGTCCATTTAAAAAACCACAATTGTTTTCCTCAGTTCGCCTTCATATGGTTAAGTCTCGTGCAAGTTTACTGCCCGATGGGGCCTCCAGTCGTTGATATGGGTTGTTTTATGATCGACGGGCCATTAGTTATATCTCTTGTGCCCTCGCTATATTCTTCCATACACCGCCAGATATGTCCTGGTCCTCCAAACTAGCAAGCTCCCACGACGATGTAGTTCTTGCTAAATGTCCAAGACTTGGATCTTGTCTAAAAATTGTTATGGTGATAATATTGGCTCCAACTGAGGATGCTATCCTCCCTGCGAGGTAGCAAAGAACTGGTAGACCTGGTGCCTGATCCATTGTGTTTCTCCCAGAATAGGTGTGTGTACCCTGCTCTGACCCATTACTAATGTTTGCAGAAGACTAAAGTTTCCCTACTGCTCTTAACTTGGTGTTGAATACACTGCTGAAAACTGACTGTGCATAATATTGGAAATCTGACTGAGTAAATACTTGACCAACAAGCTTATTCGCATACTCCTACCTACCCTAACTGTTGAAGTGAACTGTCAATCAAGTGAACTCAAAATGCCAATGCAGCCAATCAAGTAATTGGCTTCCCGATTTTTCTCCGATCACATCTTTTTTAAGAAGGCGGACAAATGTAAAATATGCGAGTTGAAAACACAAGTTAAATCCAAAACTTGAGCTTATGAATGAAATAGGATTTTCCTTCATTGAATACTGTAATAGGATGGCCATACGATCTTGAAAACCATGAAAAATCATTTCTTCAGTTTCTAAAAATAGAGATAAGTTACAAAAAAAAGAATGATTTAAAATAACAGTTATCCTATTTTAAAGGGACCGTTAAGAGCAGGTCTATGATATTTGGGGCCCCTTTCTTCGACTGCTAGTTGTCCAAAATTTGCTTAAATGTGCTTAATTATACCTGAGGACTCATTTTAGCTTAGTGATCTCCTCCTTTAGAGTATCCAGCCAAACCGGTTGATTCTCTCCAACACTTTCGACCGTTTCAGCTATGGTTTCTTTCTTTTGTCACTTGCTCCTTTTCTTTTTAACAACTCACCTATTGATGACTACATCTCTCATAATGGGATTTAGCCTGACTTCCAATTTTGAGTCTGTAGCAGGGTCTGTGTGGAATTTAGTCACTAGTATATGCACAATTACCCTTTCCTTCTTGCTCGTAGGTAAATCTGCCATGTTGCCTGAATGACCAGTTTTACTGGATATGGCTTCGTCCATGTATCTTAATTTTGTGGATACCGAATTTCTTTTACAGAGATAGAGAGTCGGACAAATTTGAGATTAATTCATTTACGGATGAGATGATGCCTCCATATTTGAGAATTGGTAGTTATAGAGTCCCAATCATGAATCACTGACAGACTTACGTACAAGTACGTTGATTTGCCATGCTTGGCTAATCCGTTTCAAATGATTAGCTTTCAAGTCCATTACATGGAGGTGCTCACCTGACATCATACGGCTACAAAGTATCGAACGAGTGAAATGGGGTGATTCTCACCAGCTGTCGCCCATCCCACGAGTGCTTTATTTGACATATTGAAACACGTGACATTGGGACTTTGGCGAAAGTGGTTTTGACAACCTGCCTTTCGCCCCGATGTATCTCAGGAGGCGCCATGCGTCCATTTAAAAAACCATAATTGTTTTCCCTGGTCCGCCTTCATATGGTTAAGTCTCGTGCAAGTTTACGGCCCGATGGGGGCTCCAGCCGTTGATCTTGGTCGTTTTATGATCGACGTCACATTAGTTATACCTCTTGCACCCCCACTATATTCATCCATACGCCGCCAAATATGTCCTAGTCCTCCAAACTATCAAGCTCCCATGACGATGTAGTTCTTGCTAAATGTCCAAGACTTGGATCTTGTCTAAATATTGTTATGGTGATAACAGATTGATCATGTCAGGTCTTGTAAAAGACCAAATCCCTTTTTGTGGATTGGTCAAACCATATTTATATGGTGGTATTTAAATATGGTTTCTTTCTTTTGTCGCTTGCTCCGTTTCTTTTTAACAACTCGCCTATTGATGACTACATCTCTCATAATGGGATTTTTCCTGACTTCCAATTTTGAGTCTGTAGCAAGCTCTGTGTGGAATTTAGTCGCTAGTATATGCACAATTACCCTTTCCTTCTTGCTCGTAGGTAAATCTGCCATGTTGCCTGAATGACCAGTTTTACTGGATATGGCTTCGTCCATGTATCTTATTTTCGTGGATACCGAAATGCTTTTACAGAGATCAGAGAGTCGGGCAAATTTGAGATTAATTCATTTACGGATGAGATGATGCTTCCATATTTGAGAATTGGTAGTTATAGAGTCCCAATCATGAATCACTGACAGACTTACGTATAAGTACGTTGATTCTGACCAGCCGTTGCCCATCCCATGAGTTCTTGATTTGACATATTGAAACATGTGACATTGGGACTTCGGAAAAATTGGTTTTGACAACACACCTTTCGCCTCGATGTATCTCTGGAGGCGCCACGCGTCCATTTAAAAAACCACAATTGTTTTCCCTGGTCCGCCTTCATATGGTTAAGTCCCGTGCAAGTTTACTGCCCGATGGGGGCTCCAGCCGTTGATCTGGGTCATTTTATGATCGGCGTCCCGTTAGTTATACCTCTTGCGCCGTCGCTATATTCATCCATACGCTGCCACATATGTCCTGGTCCTCCAAACTATCAAGCTCCCACGACGATGTAGTTCTTGCTAAATGTCCAAGACTTGGATCTTGTCTAAAAATTGTTATGGTGATAACAGATTGATCATGTCAGGTCTTGTAAAAGACCAAATCCCCTTTTGTGGATTGGTCAAACCATATTTATATGGTGGTATTTAAGAAGTCGACCCTGCTTGGTGAAAAGACACAACCCTAGCGCCTCCCAACTAGTATGAATAACTGAGGATGGCACTTATTCACTCACTCAACCACTCATCTAGTGCACATCTTTTGAAGGTTGTTACAGTTACAAAAAGAAGGAGAGAGATGCACATGCTCAGTCTTGGATTTTCTTGGTGGTTTTGTCTTAATTCTTGGCATTGTATTGGTTATCTATATTAAGTAAGTTTTTGTTGGGTTTTCTACCCCAAGAAGGTTTCCCAAGATAAAATGTTGTTTACCTTGTGATTGTGTTTCTTTCAGTGATCCTCATTATGTTGTTATTTTGGAAATGCATTGAATGCTATAGTAAATTGAAAATAACCTAATAGTAGCATTAAAACTTAACATGTCAAAGCTAGCATTAATTCACTTGAAACAATGTACATCATAATGCACCTTAATGTAGTCATGAATTGATAAGTTTCAAACGAAATATTTCACCCTTGCGTTGATATGAGGCCAAATAAGGTCTCAAAGTAAAAACTTAGGCCTAAAAATAAAATTTGAGTTGAAAAATCACATCACTTTTTCAAAACTTTGGTTTAAATGGTGGGTATGTGTAAAAGGATTAATAGAAGATTGAAAAATCGATTACTAATAGTTCTTGCATCCCAAAGGGAAGGGACTAATAAAGGTAAATAATTTTAAAAGAGTGAAAGAGATTGTCAATTTCAATTTTTTTTTAGGTTTATTTTATTTGTGTTCTTTTAAGATCTAATTCTTTCAATATTAATATATTTTATTCATTGGTTCACTTTTTATTTTATTTTACAATGTTTTGATTGGTTTTCTTGATGATGGGTGGAGTGTTCACACCAAACATTGAGATGCTTCATTTAAATACTTTCTCATTTTCTATGAATGGTAAATTTGGTAAATAGTGGACCATGATTAAGAGCTTAATCTTGAGGGGATTAAGAGACTCGAATCAGACACCTTTTTTTCCACTAAAAAAATCTAATAATTTTATTAAAGATAAAAAACATTACAATAATAAATACCAATTGGTATTTCAATGTCTCTTGGGCTTGATACAAAAGGAAAGCCTTTAGTCTTCCTTTGAAAAAAAAACAATTTTCAACAAACCACTATCTTTGCTTAATAGCATATCCTTGGGTAGTTCCATTGAGTTAGAGTCAACATCTAAGCTCTAGATAAAGAATATAAAAGAACTACATTTCTAAACATCGGTCCAAAAATGACCAAATTTCAAATCATAATCAACAAGTCCAATCTTCTACAATCTTAAATACAATAAAGAAATTAAAACCAAGATTCATGAAAATGATTAGCAATGTGTTCTTGGTGGGATTTAATGATTTCTCATATTCCTTCATAGAGTGCCAATCCTTCTTTAGATAAGCCATCATCTTCATAAAATAAAATATATAATTGGATAAAATTATAATAAGATAAAAAATCAATGTTATATTTAATTTAAAAAAAAACTATAAAATCAACAAAATCAAATCTTTTATTCATCCTTTATAAATTTTATTTGTTCAAATAGAGAGTAGGTATCACTATAATAATTAATTGTGTGGATTTGATGTCATAATTAACTATACATATATTCTTCCAATCCATTCAATTAGGCTCATCCAACAATGTTTTATTAGAAACAAATCACATATTACAATGTTTTATTAGAAACAAATCACATATTACAAATCACATATTTTATTTTACAATGTTTTGATTGGTTTTCTTGATGATGGGTGGAGTGTTCACACCAAACATTGGGATGCTTCATTTAAATACTTTCTCATTATCTATGGATGGTAAACTGGGTAAATAGTGGACCATGATTAAGAGATGATCCACAGCGTAGATTAAAGGATTTACTTAAGAGTTTTCGTCCATCGGCTTCCACGAAATTTAGATGGGGCACCACGTGGATTAAAGGATTTACTTTTGAAGTTTTCGTCCTTTCATTAGGGCTCGGCTTCAACGAAATTTCCCTTTAATCTACGCGGTGGAGTGTACAGTCCCACGCTCGACTACGATTGGACTATACTTCGAATTTATGCATGGGCTCCACACGGATTGGACTCTACTACATATGGTTTACAGGTTGAGACGCATATAGATAAAACTAACGAAAAGGCGGAGATGATCCACGACGTATATTAAAGGATTTACTTAAGAGTTTTCATCCATCGGCTTCCACGAAATTTAGATGGGGCACCGCGTGGATTAAAGGATTTAATTTAGAAGATCAAAAGTACTTATCAGTTTTGAGAAGTGCAAAGAAGAAAAACAACATTGCTAAAATAGAACAAACTCTCAAACAATACATCATCATGGTCAATCTCAAATAAATCTATAAAATGCTCAAACCCTTGAATATGCTTTTCAGCTGTGATGGCATCAGATTCTCCATCAAAGACAGGTAGATACTCATAGTGATTTGGAGGGAAATCGTGAAGGGATTGGGGTAGCTTTAAGGGTATGTTTCTATGTTGGGACACTGGGGATGTTGGACTAACAACTTGGGAAGAAACAACAGCATGGGCTTCATGGGGTTCATCAATTTAGTCATGGTCGTTACGTCGCCCAGGTGGAGATTTTTCATCAAAACCAATGATAAGGTGAGGGTATGCATGTGCAACATTAAGAGGAGGACATATAATTGCAAGTCTTTCATGATCATCATTAAAATACAATAGGTAAAGGAGAATTTGTTTGGCATGTCCAAGGAAGGAACAGATGCAACTTAAAATGAATAGTAAAATGATTTGTAAGAGATCCCATTTTGAGTACATGTTTTCCTTCATGATGCCTTTCCTCACCCATGTCAAGGGGTCTCATCTTTCAGTGAAGTCTGTGCATTGTGCGTGAAGTATTGAGAGTAGAGTTGGTAGAAATGTTTGGAAACTAGATTCTTTAATGAAAATGGAGTTGCCTTCATATAGATTTTTGATGTGTGGAGTCGCCAGAGCAAGAATATAGACAATATGTGCCTAAGCGTCAGCTGCTCTCAGACCTTAGAACTCAACCATGTCGTTCTTCCCAGGGAAAACTTTTCAATTTCGTCACCGGCAACGACACCAGAATGTTAGCACCCTATAAATATGTCCGGCTGTCAAAACAGATGACATGGGTAACTTTTTCAACCTGCTTTAGAGCTGAGGCACTAGCCTGCTCAACTTAGAGAGGGCTCTCTCGTGTCACTAGGTATATCTATAGAAATCATTGGCTAGATTAGGTTTGTTTTGGGGTTTTGTTGTTGACTGACTGGAGGAACATAGATGACATTGGGATATGGAGTCTGGAATGAACAATGCATGGTTCAAAACATTGATCTATCAAGAGGAGAAGGCTAATTAAGGCAATGAGTCTGAGTTTAATAGAAATTTTACATGGTATTAGAGGAAAAAGAAACATACAACTGCATCAGAGCACTATTTAAAATGAATTTAGAGTTGGTTTGAGAAGAAATAAACATAGTCTAAATTGTTAGGCCGAGAGCATCTCAGAGATGAATTTTGGGTTTT
The DNA here is from genome assembly GCA_010110895.2 of Picea sitchensis. NCBI lineage: Eukaryota > Viridiplantae > Streptophyta > Pinopsida > Pinales > Pinaceae > Picea > Picea sitchensis. Next base: position 2,825 of record SNQJ01S0035872.1, on the reverse strand, counting down.
ATATTTCTCCAATTCAGACAGATGAAAATGAAAATAAAATATAAGCTTACAGGAAACACATACTATGAAAGAAAACAAGACTCATATCATTGCCAGTTAGAATCTTTTCATAAGTAGTCCAAAATCTGTTTCTGCATATATATATTTATTCTAGTCCTGAATTTACAAAAATCCTCCTGCATAGAGGGAAGGTTCCTCCCCTTTTCTTCCTCAAGATAATACATATATAGAGAGAGAAATTTACTTGTGGAATTCAAAATGCTCGGACTTCCTCATGTTTCTAAAAATAGAGATAAGTTACAGAAAAGAGAATGATTTAAAATAACAATTATCCTATTTTAAAGGGACCATTAAGAGCAAGCCTGTCATATCTGGGGCCCCTTTCTTCGACTGCCAGCTGTCCAAAATTTGCTGAAATGCACTTAATTATACCTGAGGACTCATTTTAGCTTAGCGATCTCCTCCTTTAGAGTATCCAACCAGACCGATTGATTCTCTCCAACACTTTTGGTTGTTTCAGCTATGGTTTCTTTCTTTTGTCGCTTGCTCCGTTTCTTTTTAACAACTCGCCTGTTAATGACTACATCTCTCATAATGGGATTTAGCCTGACTTCCAATTTTGAGTCTGTAGCAGGTTCTGTGTGGAATTTAGTCACTAGTATATGCACAATTACCCTTTCCTTCTTGCTCGTAGGTAAATCTGCCATGTTTCCTAAATGACCAATTTTATTGGATATGGCTTCATCCATGTATCTTAATTTCGTGGATACCGAAATGCTTTTACAGAGATCAGAGAGTCGGGCAAATTTGAGATTACTTCGTTTACGGATGAGGTGATGCCTCCATATTTGAGAATTGGTAGTTATAGAGTCCCAATCATGAATCATTGACAGACTTACGTACAAGTACGTTGATTTGCCACGTTTGGCTAATCCGTTTCAAATGATTACCTTTCGAGTCCATTACATTGCGACGCTCACCTAACATCATACGGTTGCGAAGTACCGAACGAGTGAAATGGGGTCATTTTGACTAGCTGTTGCCTGTCCCACAAGCGCTTGATTTGACATATTGAAACACGTGACATCGGGACTTTGGCGAAAGCGGTTTTGGCAACCCACCTTTCGCCCCAATGTATCTCTGGAGGTGCCACACGTCCATTTAAAAAACCACAATTTTTTTCCCCGGTCCGCCTTCATATGGTTAAGTCTCGTGCAAGTTTACCGCCCGATGGGGGCTCCAGCCATTGATCTGGGTTGTTCTATGATCGACGGCCTATTAGTTATATCTCTTGTGCCCCCGCTATATTCTTCCATATATCGCCAGATATGTCGTGGTCCTCCAAACTATCAAGCTCCCATGACGATGTAGTTCTTGCTAAATGTCCACGACTTGGATCTTGTCTAAAAATTGTTATGGTGATAATATTGGCTCCAACTGGGGATGCTATCCTCCTTGCAAGGTAGCAAAGAACTGGTAGACCTGCTGCCTAATCCATTGTGTTGCTCCCAGAATACATGTGCGTACCCTACTCTGACCCATTACTAATGTTTGCAGAAGACTAAATTTTCCCTACCGCTCTTAACTTGGTGCTGAATACACTGTTGAAAACTGACTGTGCATAATATTGGAAATCTGACTGAGTAAATACTTGACCAACAAGCTTATTTGCATATTCCTACCTACCCTAACTGCTGAAGTGAACTATCAATCAAGTGAACTCAAAATGCCAATGCAGCCAATCAAGTAATTGGCTTCCTGATTTTTCTCCGATCACATCTTTTTTAAGAAGATAGACAAATGTAAAATATGCGAGTTGAAAATACAAGTTAAATCCAAAACTTGAGCTTATGAATGAAATAGGCTTTTCCTTCACTGAAGACTGTAATAGGATGGCCATACGATCTTGAAAACCATGAAAAATCATTTCTTCAGTTTTAAGAACATTTTCAAATGAAATGGCAACAATAGGTTTTTCTACTTTCCCATGCATCTCAACAAAAGCATCCATATATTCTTGAACATCTTCAAATGTGACAGCCATATTATGTGCATCCTCTTGTTCATCAAACATTTCTGACTTGGCTTCATTAAAATTCTAGAAATTTGCTTGAGGACTATCATTTTGACTTTCAAATGAATGAATGGAAATAGGTTCCTTCTCATAATCTCCTTGCATTATTTCACAGTCTAGAGTTTCCATAGTTACCTTTTTAAAACCTCCATCTGTGTCTATGCTGTTCAAAAATTTGACCACCACGTCATTCTCAGGGGAAGAGAGATAACTTTGAAACACTTTGTCATGTTGAATACCCATATTAGTCTCAAGTGAAATGAAATGACCTTGAACAACAATTTCAGGGGCAACTTCTTCTTCATTTTCAGACTGATAGCTGAACATAGATTGCAAACCTGAGTTGACACAATCTTCTATGTGATCGTCCATATGGTTATCCTTCCTTACAAGTCTACTTCTTTCTTTGTATCTATCTTTATGTCTGGAGGATTCTTGACTTGAGACCTTACAAATATTTTTCTTCAACGATTTGAAAGAGGCAAAACATAGTGGTAAGGTTATCTCATCTGTTTTGATATCTCCCTCGTTTTGACCTTGGGCATATTTCTGAACTTGCTCGTCTTCAATTTTTTCTTCGACAGAGGGTTGTACTTAAGAACTGATAAAATCTTTTATATAGTAAGCAATTGGGTTACCGAACACATGAGAAGAGTGTTTCAGAACCTTACCAATCTGGTTCACTGGTTTATCGAGGTCTTGCATTAGCATGAATTCATTTGTCTCAATGATGATCCGAGGATTCTCCTTC
>SNQJ01S0035871.1:37317-63060 GCA_010110895.2 Picea sitchensis | reverse complement strand
TCTAGAAACTCATCTACAAATTGAAACCAATAAAAAATGTGACATGCTGGAAAGGATTCAAACCAATGTTTGATCTGACCTCTAAAAGTAAAAGCGAAAAGTCTGCATAAAACTCCTAAATCTGAGATGTCATGTTTGATGCATTTGCACCAAAACTTGTTAAGGTGGTCTTTAGCAGATGTATTGCCTTCACCATCGAAGGTGATTTTGGACAAGCGAGAGACTGTCTCGTTGGGAACATTGGGTAATGAGAAGTTGAAAGCATGTTCCAACACAGTGATCTGGGGAGCCATGGGAGAAATTGAATACATTTAAAATAAAGGCTCCTACAAGGTCTGCTTGTTAGTCGGCCCTCCTTCTAGCGCCATTTGTTGATGGGAGAAATTGACCGTCCGTCAACTGGAAGAGTGGATCCGGTCCGGGGTTGTCTAAATAACCCAAGCCGTTTGGGATAACCCACCCTGATGGGTTTAGCGGCTCTTTTGGCCGATCTAAGTCCTAGAAAAACAAATGAAAACTAAACTAATAAACTAATCTAAATAAAAACAATAACTAAAACTAACTAATAAACAAATCTAAACTACATATATACAATATATTACCTAAATCATACAACTATAATCCTATAAAAGTAAATGTTTAATTATCAATAGAATCAAATCTAGTTACAAATATACAATTTTTACAAATTACAGATTTGAATTTAAACCTGCAAAAATCATTTGTAATATGTCCTAAGACAACGAAACCATTGTTTTTTTATTTTTTTTAGTTTTATGAAAAAGAAACTAAATAAAAACTAACTAAACTAAGCAACCAAAATAATAACTCTAACTACAAATCTAAACTATACATATATCTATCTAAAATACTTATACTATACTAACAAATTAACTATCAAATAACAAATAACACACTGACCTGAAGAAACGCTCCAGGTTTGTCATGTATGCAATGATTATCTTAGATGATCGGAGGGAGGAAACCCGCACCAAATTCTCTGTAAGATTCCTGTAAACTAGAAGAAACTATGCTCTTCAAATACAGATAACATGACAAACAAGACATAAAGAATTACAACAACCGTATAATTTACAAATCATCGCAATCAGATAAATCCTTATGCAAAATTTGTACATAACAATTCAATTAATGATAAGATAAACATGTATTCATTAAACTGAACTAGAGTAATTGTTGTGTTTTTAAATAATAAAAGAGATCAGATATGGATAACACATTAATCAAGTCACATCAACCTGCAATAGATTACGATAGCTAAAGTAGTCTATAATCAAATGCAAACTGATACGAATAAAACTTGAAACAAAAGTTTGATATATTGAAAGCGAAAGTTGTTACAAGACATCAAATTTCATCTCATTCTGTATCATAAATCCATAGTCTAGTTCTCCCACAAGTGAGGATGATTTTTGTTTACAAAAAATAAGAAGTATTTAAAGACTTCCCACAGGGTAAAACATCCCTGTGGGAATTATCAAAGCAGTTTTACAAAAAATCTGGGATAATATCCCAAGTCTCTATTTTTTACTTAAACTAACAACTTAAACTCTAAAACTACATCACACAAATATCTCCTAAACTGCCACAGCATGCCCAATTGATCATTGCAATTCGAATGTACCTGAAAGAGGACAAAAATAGACAAGTCAAGAGGATATTTTATTGATAAAAATGACAAAAATCTAATTTTTAAGACTAACTATAGAATCTTGTGATTTTGTAGCTGGTCTAATTTGAAAACAGAATCAATTCAAATAGAGATATATCAAACCAGATCCTTAATTACTAATTCCAAACAAATCAAATCATTCATACCACAACGAATCAAACTTGTATGCAAATTGAAACCAATGAAATCGTGGTTTAATTGACCAAAAGGTAACAAGATATGTGAGATTTGTCAAACAACTTTCATTACCAATTTGGGACATATAAAATCGATTGACAGTTGGGGATCCAACGAAATTATCTCTTGAACCAATTTCAAAACAAACAATGACCGATTTTAGCCAAGTCTTTCATACGAATTCAAATAGAGACAAACTATGTCAATCCGATCTTAACAAAATCATTTTACGAATCAAATAGATTACATTGTTTTGGTCAAACCAATCTTTAATATTGATGGATTGCATATATGAAAGACCATGCTAATCCCAACATACAGAATCGTCTCAAAATCAGGGCATAAGAAATAATTTCAACTATATTAGAGCCGACATAATCCAACAACAACAGAATCATATGAATCCAAACATAACTATGTTTTGGGTTTAACAATCGAATCTTCTATACATGATTCATAACGAGATCATTTTGGTAAAAGTAATAGAAATGGACAGAGCTATTGAAAGCAAATCCAAACAGAATCGAAAACAAATCAATCGTTTTATTCTAATATGATAATAATAAAATCACATTGACCAAATCATAGCTATAATTGGTTTTAGGAAAACGAATCGATGCAAACGAAATCTCTCATGCTAATTCAAATAGAAAAAACGAAATCACTTCTGGTAACTGGAAGTAAACAGAATTGTTTTTTTAATCTACTCAAGCAGACAGAACTAATTGGTTGTGCTAGTCGAAACCAAATCATCCAAAATTGATGTGGAAAAACCATACCTGGGTAGTAAGACAATGCTTCGATCATGATAATTTCCAATTGACAAAAGTTGTTGATGCCTCAACATCTTAAAGAGAACAAAGACTGCTTGATAAATCTTTGGATTGATCAAGGGTTTCAACAGGAGTTTGAGGCACAAGGCTATACGGGCGGAAGGGGTTCTGAAGCACTGGTCTGTATAAGTGATAAGCATTCTGGGAAATGCATACAGACCCGAAACGCACCTCATAGCCACAGAGAGGATCTGAAAAATTGACCTGTAAAACATGAGCTAGATCTCTATAAAAATTCGATTTTTGAGGAAACTTCCCACAATGAAGGTAAAGGGGATAATTTTAGTTCTGGGTTTTCAAGGGTTTGATCTGATTCCAAACCGTTTGGCCAGAATCGCTCATGCAAAAACGTGTCTCTGGGGGAAATTACGGGGGTAGTCTTAAACAGTGTTCTCTAGCAATAATGAAACCAAAACTGACTCTGAACACCATGGGGTTTAAATTCTCCCTACAGGAGCCAGGAGAGAACACACAGTGAGCAAGGCGAATGGTGAGGGTTTGGACAAGGTATATGCAGGACCCAAAACTCAGATATTTCCCCAACACTAACAGAGATAACCCGGTAAGGAGGGAGGCATTAATGCCAAAGTGTACGAGGGTGGTGGAGTTAGCTTAGCCCATGCAAAATAGTCATTTCCCATAGTACAACCATCGTCGTATATAACTATTCAAATATTACTGTTGCATATATTAAAAACCATGCTATTCAAACAATTAATGAAACATATGGTAATTCAACCAAACATTTGTGCAAGCAAAGTTTTAGCATAAGTTTAAAACCAAAGTAATGATTCGAAATCAACACCAAGAGTTTGATCAAATCAAATATGTGTTGTATGACATGATTTATAGCAAGGGTGTAACCACAACACCAATGTATTTTCATGAAAATAATGTGTAAAAGAAATCGATCAAAGACTATAGAAATCAAACCAACAATGCGTCAATGATTGAATCACAACCCTTAACAATTCATCACAATCTCATAAAAATGGAAATCATATTAACAACAGAAATGCCAAATGAATAAATAATCTTGGAGTCTTTCCAATTGTATAACGATAAGTAAATTGGAAATGCAATGAACATAGAGACAAGAGTGATCATAACAATTGTTTATTTGTTAATATGACTTCGAAATCAAAAATTTCACGCTTGCAGTCGTGAAAACAAGAACAAAGGTAAGTGTGTGAAATAATATTGTCGTTTTTATTCAAAGATTGCGATGAAAATCAAGGGTTGCAAAACACTRGCATGGGMAGCTTATAAGGATAGGATAAAAATGCGAATTGGCTGCCAACAAGAACTTCCATTCTTTAGAAGAGTACTCTCAGGTATAATTTTATCCCTTTTTTGGGCCTGAGGGACTAAACTTACGAAAAAGAAACCCCCACGRAGTCCATAGTTAAGCTCTTTTCAAACTCCCTAAAATTGAAAAGACCGTYGAGTGACCTTATTCTTTCACACTCATTAAATTGGTCCAGAAGAATATTCCTGATGGAGTCTATAGTTAATTTTTTTTCAGACTCCTTAAAAGTGAAAAAATGGCTGAGTGATCTTGTCCTTGTCACACTCGTTAAAATGGTTTTGAATTGGCATCTAATCGGTGCTAATTTACCCCTTTTTTTAACCGACTAGGCTATCTTCGAAAAGGGTACCCCAATGGAGTCTCCTTTTATGTTTTTTCAGACTCTCTAAATATGAAAAACCACCAATATTACCTTCTCTGGGCTGATTAAACTTACATCGAAGGACGTTACCATTGTGTGTTTTATTAACCGCATTTGCATACCTTATCCATCAACCTTGTGACAGTTTGCTTCTATGTCTTAACACCTTTGGCCACTGGAGGATTTTTCCCGAGTATCATTTTACTAGAACATCAGTCTTGTCCTTGTGCTTTGAACTTGTATGTTTTCAATACTCGTTCCTTCATTGTAATGTAATATTCCTTTATTCTTTTTTCCACAATTATTGAAAAGAACAAAAAAATCAAATATACCCCAAAAAGAGGAAGGGAAAATTATTTTCTTTATTGGCAGCATAATGAGTCGCCCTTGGATAAAGCACATCTATTCATTTGTTCATCAGACTATGGGATGTAGTACGACATTAGGAAGCTTTTCTTGCTATATAGAGTTATGTCCTCCACCGTTTGGTTATTATTCCAAACATATGGAGATTTTGCACTGCCTCCTGCTTCGTAGACTTATGATTAACATACATGATGCCTGAGTCTCATCATTTTTCATGCTATTGTCCAAGGGAAGTTTGTCACTAAGCCTGAGTCAGCCCCTCTGCAATATGTCTCTTTCCCACATACCCGACCATCCTGAACATCCAATCAAGTCCTTGTTCGAAATCACTGAAGCCTTCAGTCTGATCATCAAGACTATCAAGTCTGTGACCAATGAGTCATCGAAGACCTCTGGGTAGTGCAGTCATACACTCATATTACACTCCTACCCAAGTTTTGAAGATTTTGAAGTCATTTCTCGAGCTCTGAAGATCTCATCTCCAACCATCAGGTCGAATCAACTTCTGGAAGATGGATACTCTATATGTATATCTTTTTGATTTCGAGATGTAGCTCTACTGTGTGTTGTTAGAGGCTACTCTTTATAGTTATTTGACATGGATCTACAGTGTATTTGATTGGTAGCCATCATTCTATTTTATCCTGAGCATGGGTATGCCCGCCTCAGTGAGACATTTGTTATTATGCAGAAGACACCTCCCGGTTCCTGATCCTTGGGGTCAATCATTCAGCATATCAGTAAATATTGGTAATGTATTTCGGCCATCAAATTCTCTTCTAACCTCACACATTAGGGGGCATTTGTTATAACCCTAAATTGCACCACACATGCTTACTTGGCATCAGGCCAACTCATATCCTTTCTTTTCCAAAAACACTGCTGAACAACTCTTTGAAAATCCTCTTGTGTAAAGGCCCACGTGCCCTAACCCATTATTGCACGTGTGTACATGCTAGCTGACCCAAAACAGCATGTGTGGACCGACAAAAGAATGAAAAAAGGAAAGTTTCTGACGGAACAAAAAGCTATGGGTGAGTTAACTGAAACTCCCGGCCATGCATGGCCGAGGGTTCGTCCAAATACCTAGATCCTTCTAGCCTATAAAAGAAGGGGTAGGGGTACCATTGGGAGGAGAAAAAATATAGCAAAGAAACTCTGCCCATTTACGTATTCCATTGTCCCAACCCTTTAGCCTTTCCTAATGCCAAAGGAGATTTAAAGCAAATCAGTTGAAGGAAAGAAGAAGAGGAGCCCAGGATCAGGTTCAAGGAGCGATGGTTGGTCTCAACTTTTGTAAGTTGACTCATTTTTAGTAATAAAGAAAATTATTTTCCTGTCCCAATTCATGAACTTTTTATGGTTTGATTAGTTTATGTTTGATTTCTAACCCGTTAGTATATAAGTAGTATGCATGCATAGTTGTTTCTCGTCTTGAATGCAGGTCAACTTTGGAAGGAGTATTACGAACAAGTAATCAAGCACAACGAAGGATCGACATCAAACATCGGTAACGAGGTAAGTTGATCTTTCCATGCATTTAATAAGAAAAGGGGATTTAAATCTAGGGATGAAGGTAGAAAGTAATTTCTATTCAGTCATATCTGCATGCAAAGTCTGAACACTATTTTCTAGTCCGTAGGGTGTTTTACCCCAACAACACACACCATGAATGTCCATCTTGTATCAAATATTGATTGGATGGATGTCACCACCGCCAAAAACTTGAGACTCTCGTCCACCCATCCGGGTAGGAATTGCTCAAAAAAGCAGATCCTTACCATTTTATAATAATATTTCAAGTCATTTTTCCATTTCCTCCACCGGTCATGCTATCAATAGTGTTGCTATGGATCCCTTCTACTAGCCAATTCGATCGGTAAAGATCCTACTTTAGAGTCGAATTATGATGTTCAGGATTGAGATCCGTAAGAAAATCAAAGAGCTAAACAACATTCTACATAAGCAACTCTTCGGTCTCAGTAGTTATGTTGTTAGTCTCATTCTTTGTTGGGTCTGAAACTGTATCAACTAAGGAAGCACTTTCATCAGCAACCAGAGTTGTTGGTGCAGGCCAAAATGTTGGTGCAGGTGGGGCTACAGGTAAACTGCTCTTCGTCTCAACATTTAAAACATCGGATAATCCTGCAACAATAACTGCTCTTAGAGAGGACTTATTCACAATAGGTCTTGATGGTCTTGAAAGTTTAGGTGCACCTTTATCCCCACTACTAGAAATGAAAACAGAAGACAACGCAGCCAGTGCAGCCGCTCTTTGGGTTGGGCCACTCCATCTTACATAATTTGATGAGTCAGATCTCTGTATAGTTAATTTCCAATAAATTCGGATTGAGTGGTTTGGCAGGTTCAATTTGCAGGGTTCAAAAGGTGAAGGCTAGATATGGCATTGTTTCATCAACTTTGCTTATCCAGATGAGGCCAATGCTACCATTGAAGCCATGGATGGAAAGGACCTTCAAGGCCGTTCCATTTGTGTTAACATTGCACAAGAGCAAACCTTTTGTGGCAGTTGGTGATTTTTGTGTTGGCTGTGGAAATTAATTAGTGGATCCATTGTTCACAGGAGTAGTGTCATATCTAGTCAAGTAGCCTCCTGAGAGAATTTCCAGGTTAAGATATAATCAATTGCCATGTTTGTAAGGAATCCCTTCTCCCTCCTCTTCTTCTCCCTTCGCTAAATCACCACCCGCTTTGAACATGCTTTATTCCAAATCTAGTTGGCGAAAGTGGGAGGTTTGGTATGAGCAATGGCCAGTTTATGAATATGAACAACGGGGTCATCAAGGAGGAGTGGAAGGGAGGGGTTCCAGTTGTTTTTCCAGCGCCCATGACGGTCCCTGTATTCACAAACGTTAAAGTCGAAACCCCATCGTCGCCCGAGAATGACATGGTTAGGAAGAGGAAATTTCAGTTTCTCCCACTAGAGGTCAGCACTTGGGTCCTCTGCAAATGGCGAGATGAAAGATTCCACCCTGTCAAGATCATCGAGCATCGCAAGCTTCCCAACAATGGAATGGCCGCCACCAAAAATTAACTCGATACAGAACAATAATACAGGTGCTATCAGGCCTAGATGGGGAACCATGCCCCTTCGTATGAATCCTTATCCTCCCCAACCAATGCCTCTTTTTCCCCCTAATGTGCAGAGTCATCTTGTGTGTAATGGATGTAGAACTCTTCTTGTGTATCCACAAGGTGCACCAAATGTTTGTTGTGCAGTATGCAACGCAGTCACTGTAGTTTTGCCTCCTGGGACAGAAATGGCTCAGCTAATCTGTGGACATTGTCATACATTGCTAATGTATGTTCGTGGAGAAACTAGTGTTCAGTGCTCCTGTTGCACCACAGTTAATCTTGCAATGGAAGCAAATCAGGTTGCACATGTGAATTGTGGGAATTGTTTTACAACACTTGTGTACCCATATGGAGCTCCATCTATGAAATGTGCAGTCCGTCATTACGTTACGAGTGTTGGACAAATAAGAAATATGAGAATGCCACTTCCTGCACAAATACCTCCAGCAGCAGCTAGAACATCCCCATCTTCTAGTTCAACACTAGCAACACGATCATAAACTCAAACTGTGGTTGTCGAGAATCCAAAAATAAATAAAAAATTCCCTTCAAGCCTATCGCTTCTTCAATTGGACCCAAGACAATGGATTCAAACATGACATACAAACCTACTATATAAAAAGCTAAATTTTAATTTTTATCTTTTATTTTTTATTTTTATTCCTATAAAAAAGAAATAATCCTAATTTAACTTAAATTTATTTATTTTTTTCATTTTTTTGTGTTATGTTCTTTTTTTCTAATTGCATTATTTAAAAAGAAAACAAATTCAAATAAAATTAAAGACAATAGATTTATTAGCAAATGGAGACAAAATGAATTTGCAAATTAAATATGAAATTGTTTAAGTGCATTTGCAAATCATCAATTTATTCATTCCTGAAAATGATTTTAGTCATCCTACTTTCTGATCCTCGCGATCGCACGAAGCACAGAGGAGAGCATACTTATTGAAAACTAACCAACCTACTCTACTCTACTCTAATTGGAAATTAGAAATCAGTTACGTGAAAATGTCAATGGTGTATGTTTGGTGAGGAAGCATCAACACCATTGAGTCACAAGTCGAGTCGATTCAAACAACATTGAGGTTGAATATCTGGAATTTGAGATGTAAATTGATCTAATCTAGCTCGAGACAAGTCGAACAAATTCAAGACAATTAATATGACAAGTCAAGTCGAAGACACATTGATCGAATATGAGACAAGTCAAAGATAAGTAAACCAATTGCAAGCTTGCAGATTGATGGAAGTTGGAAAATATGGACTTAGATGGTTTGAAAAAGAATGACGAGAACCAAAAACCTAACCCTAGGAGATGAAAATCTAGAAGTCATGTGAGCCTCATTTGGGTAAGTTAGTACATCAACTTCTCGAGGCTGTAAATTCTCCATATGATCTTCGTTTTAGGTGCATGATAGCCCATTGGAAAGTTCTATCCAAGGAATACAAATGTTGTCGTTAGACACTGACTTCATATATAGTATGACTGTTGGATTACTGAGAGGGGGGGTGAATCAGTAATAAAGCAATTTAATCCTTTTTAACCATATAATATAAGTGTTATATCAATGTAGCATTATCATCCAATAATTGAAGAGTAAATAAACAATGAACAAATGAGCAATCATACACATACAAAGTACACCAGTTTTTTTTACGTGGAAACCCAAAGAGGGAGAAAACCACATAATTATTTTTCTTATATGTCTTGAAGAATTACATTCATTGGAAGCACAAACTTCCTTTGTTTTCCAGCTGCAACTGGAACGAGGCTCCAACCCCCTCATTTCTCAGGCTACAACCCGAGGGAAGCTCCAACTCCCCAATTATCTGGCTATGTCAGGGTCCTAACCCGCACATAGGTAGAACAATATATTCGGATGTAATAAAGGTCAATATTAATAATGCCTTGCTATAAAATAGAATAAGTCAGATGTAAGAAGACCTAATAGAAACTTTCGCTTATAGAAGGATCTTCCTCTAGATGCTTCTTTTGATAGACATATTTAGTATAAATAGCAGTCGAGGTATGAGAACCCTAGCTTGGATATTATTGTAACATAGCTCTGCTCAACTGCAAATTTCCCCCTAGAAGAGGCCCATGAACATTTCTTTCAGATTCAAAGTGATATTTCTGTTGTTATTCTTATATCATTTCAGTGCTATTGTGGTGAATGCTATCGTTATATTATTGTTATTCTTCCATTTCTAGAATTTTATTTCTGTTCTGCATACTTTTTATATCTGGTATATTACAAGTGGTATCAGAGCACTTTCCTCGGTAGAAAGTGTGGGTTAAAATTGTTTTCAGAGTAGAGACATATTTCGACCTCTTTAAGCCATAGAGATATGTCATTAAGCACATAAACCCACGGTTGAGGGATTCATATACGCAGGAAATACAAGTGGTACTTAAGAGCACATCTGTTGGCCAGCCTTGTAACCCCTGTTGGTACCCCTTCGAGTGGTAGCACATCAGACAACACCTGTGTATAGATCAACCTAGATTATTTGAAGCCCTCTGTAGATAAATTGATCGGCCTCCTGACTGCTATAGTGTCACCGAGAAAAACACTCGGGAAGATACTCTCTTGTACCTGGGTAGTTGGGTAGTACGGCTAAGGGTACAGTCTATCCTCCTTAGTTAGTGCCCTGAGATATTGGGCCGAGTACTACTGTTGGACCCCACACATATATTAGAGAGCTATAGCACAGGGAAAACCCTTGTCTGTAGAACCCTTGAATACCTAACCCTTAGGGACAAAAACTTAAACAAATTAAAACATATAAGATCTATTGCCGCGCAACTATGTTCGGGTTGCCAAGTAAATACACATTTCTTTTTGGTTAAGCATTCGGGCATTTCCTCTCGGAAGTATTCTTCAGACCAGAGTATAATTTTTTTCACCATTATTTGAGACCTATTCCATTGGATTCATCTCTTCAACCTTATCACATTCATCCATATCATTTTTTCAGAAAAAAATTTGACGCCTCCCTCCCCTTTTCAGTTCCCCCATCTTCATTTCCCATACCCGTAGCCAAGAATTGGAAGCTCACTTCAACACCTTGCAATATGGTCTCATCGAGACCCAACAAGAAGTGAAACAACTCAGTGCCAATGTTTCCGCCATCAATACAACCATGCAGTCTTCAATGGAGGAAATCAAACAATACCTCACCACCCAGCTTGAATCTGTCTTTTCTGCACTCTACACCAAACTGCATATCCCTAAAGATAACCCTTCCTCCTCCTCACCTCCACATACTGAAGGTGACCATTCCCCCCATTCCCATAACTTTCATAACCATCACTTTCAATGTGACCTATGCCTTCCATGGGTAGATGTGACCAAATTTGATGGCTCATACCCCACTAGTTGGGTAACCCAAATGGAACATTATTTCTCTTTATACAACATTAAATATGACTTCGCCAAACTCTAGTATGGTGTTCTCCATATAGATCAAGAACGTTGGCATTGGTGGCAATGGAGAAAAACTTATGGTCAAGGGTATATTGCTTGGACACACTTTATGGAAGAGATTTATGAATGCTTTGACACTGACACCAACAATTTGGGTCATTTGAAAAAGTTGAAACAATTAGGAACAATGGAAGACTTTATATATTCCTTTGAGTGTCTGTCTTTTCGGACAGAGGGCATGTCTGATGGATTTTTTCGAGAATGTTTTATCAGTGGCCTCAAGGACGAGATTCGGGCCCATGTCCTTATGTCTCAACCTAAGAGTTGGGTGGAGGCTACTAAAAGAGCTAAATAAGAACAAAAATGTGTATCTTCTCAAAACCAGAAACCCTCCTTTATCCCTCACCCTAAACCAATAAATCCCACTACCCCCTCCGCTCCACTNCCTCAAGCTAATCAGTTACATCAAGCATCGGAAGGTCATCATTCTGGTTGATAGTGGAAGCACCCATAATTTTATTCATCGCCACATTTCCCAAGAAACTCATTGCTACATCCATGCCATCAATAATTTCCAAATCATGATTGCCAATTGTGGCTCCATGAAATGTTGAGGGCGTTGTGAAAATGTGCATCTCCAAATTGGTGACTACCATCTGAAATATCATATGTTTGCTATCAACATGGGTGGTTGTGACATTGTGTTGGGTGCAGATTGGCTAAGGACTTTGGGTCCCATTCTCATGGAATTTTAGGAATTAACCATGCAATTTGACTAGGAGGGCCACCAATATAAGTTCCAAGGCATCACCACCAGTTAGCCTGAGATCATTAGTTCCCATCGCATGGAAAATCTACTCCAAAAGGGTCATTCTAGTGTTATTGTTCAACTCCATGCCATACAAGCAACATAAACAACCTCGGTGCCACAAGACCTCCAAGCCATCCTGTCTAAACATCAACTGGTATTTTCCACTCCCTAGTGACTCCCTCCTTCACGTGGATTTCATGATCATTCCATTCCCCTTGTACCCAGAAGCCTTCCTCCCAATATATGTCTGTATCGTCACCCCTTTTACCAAAAAAATGAAATTGAGAAAATGGTCCAGGAACTCCTTAATGTAGGCGTTATCCTCCCTAGTACAAGCCCCTACTCTTCTCTCGTGGTCATGGTCTTGAAGAAAG
The DNA here is from genome assembly GCA_010110895.2 of Picea sitchensis. Classification (NCBI taxonomy): domain Eukaryota; kingdom Viridiplantae; phylum Streptophyta; class Pinopsida; order Pinales; family Pinaceae; genus Picea; species Picea sitchensis. The sequence continues at coordinate 50,607 of SNQJ01S0035871.1, read as the reverse complement.
AAGGTTCTTGGCAAATGTGTTCTGACTTCCGTACCCTCAAAAAACTTACCATTAAAGACAAATTTCCCATTCCTGTCATTGATGACCTCCTGGATGAACTAAGTAGTGCCCAATTCTTTACTAAACTTGATCTTCATCTGGGCCACCACCAGATACGTGAAAGACGCAGACATTCCCAAGACTGCCTTTAGAACTCATGAGGGCTACTATGAGTTTTTGGTCATGCCATTTAGCTTGTGTAATGCCCCCTCCACCTTCCAAAGCCTCATGAATCATGTCTTACATCCTTTTATCCATCATTTTGTCTTAGTTTTCTTTGATGATATCTTCATCTATAGGAAGACCTATATAGAACATCTTGTTCATGTGGATCGAGTTCTCCATCTACTCTCTCAACACCAACTTTTCCTGAAATAGTCTAAATGTGCTTTTGGTGCCTCAGAAGTAGAGTACTTGGGTCATCTGGTTGGCAAAGACGACGTCAAGTTGGATCCTAAAAAGATTGAAGCTATAAAAGACTGGCCTCACCCAAAGACTCTCAAAATCTTGCATGGATTTCTAGGCTTAATAGGTTATTATCGCAAGTTTGTTAAGAATTACGGAAAGATTGCAACACCTCTCATTGCTCTCCTAAAAAAGAACTCTTTCACTTGGACTCCAACTGCTTCTCAAGATTTTCAAACCCTAAAGATGGCCATTTGCACCACTCTAGTCCTAGCCCTTTCTGATTTCACAAAGACCTTTGAATTGGAATGTGATTCTTTAGGGAAAGGACTTGGTGTTTTCCTTATGCAAGAGGGTCGGCCCTTGGCCTTTACCAGCAAGCAACTATCTGAAAGAAATATGGGAAAATCTATCTATGAAAATGAAATGTTGGCTATTCTACATGTCGTTGACTTGTGATACCCTTATCAAATTAAGACATAACATCAAAACCTCAAGTATTTTTTGGAACAACGCATTTCCTCCCCGGAGCAACAAAAATGGGTAACTAAGCTATTTGGCTATGATTATGAGATCATTTACAAGAAAGGAAAATAAAATGTGGTTGTGGATGCCATTTCCTGCAAATATGAAGATGAAGGATCCCTTTTTTCTCTTTCCTTCATTATACTAGATTGGCTCCAAGTTGTTCACCAGGAATGGCTACAAGATCCCAAATGTTCACAGTTGATCCAACAATTGCAATCCAGTGCTCCAGCTTCCCCAGGGTACTCTTGGCTCCATGATGATATTTGATACAAAGGCTGTTTGTATTTAAGTAAAAAATCAAATCTTAAATCCATGGTACTTTCTGAGCTTCATGCTACACCGACAGCGGGGCACTCAGGGTTCACCAAAACCTATGACAGGGTCAAACATTCTTTTTTCTGGGATGGTATGAAATAGGAAATTCGTACTTTTGTCACCGAATGTGATTTGTGTCAATGCAACAAGGTAGAAATAGTCAAATATCTGGGCACACTACAACCACTCCCGATTCCACCTGCTATTTGGAAGGACATCTCTATGGATTTTATTACAGGCTTACCCAAATCGGGAAATAAATCAGTCATCATGGTGGTTGTTGATCGCCTTTCCAAGTATGCTCATTTCTTTTCTCTTCAACACCCGTTTACAGCATCCACGGTGGCTCAAATTTTCATGGATCAGGTCTTCAAGCTTCCTGTCATGCCACACTCTATTGTTTCTAATCGCGACCCAACTTTCACAAGCAATTTTTGGCAAGAACTGTTCAAGCTACAAGGAACCCAATTACATCTTAGTACAGCTTATCATCCCCAGACTGATGGCCAAACAAAAGTTGTCAACAAGTGTTTGGAAACATATTTGAGGTGTTTTTCCTCGGAAAAGAAAAATCAGTGGGCTCAATGGTTACCCCTAGTTGAATGGTGGTACAACACTTCATACCATACAACTACACGCATGACTCCTTTTGATGTGGTATATGGATAGAATCCACCTTCAGTTATCTCATACTTACCTGTTGTCTTGAAGGTCCAGGTGGTTGACCAAACACTTACAGTTCGAGCGATGATTCTCTATACCCTCAAAGAGAATTTGGTCATGGAACAGAACCACATGAAGAAAAAAGCAGATCAAGGTCGCTCTGAATGTCAATTTGAAGAAGGGGATCAAGTGTTTCTTCGCCTGCAACCTTACAAGAAGAATTCCCTCTAGGTTGAGTATTGTTAGAAGCCAACGCCCAAATTTTAGGGTCCTTATTCATTTCTCAAGTGTGTGGGACAGGTGGCCTATTAGTTAGCTTTTCCCAGTCATTCGAAGCTACATCCTATTTTTCATGTTTCCTGCTTAAAGAAGGTGATCGGAACTAAGTTCCAAATTCAAACAAACCTTTATGAGTTAGCCGAAGAAGGATCCATTTGGATACAATCACAAGCAATTTTGGACTAGCATGAGTGTCGCCTACATCAGAGAACCATCAAGGAAGTGTTAATCCAGTGGAAAGATACAACTCCAACAGATGCCACTTGGGAACCAGCTACCATTCTGCAGCAATTTCCACATCTCCAGCCTTGAGGACAAGTCTATTTTTAAGGGTGAGGACATTTTAGGGTCCTAACCCACTCATAGGTAGAACAATATATTCAGATCTAATAAAGGTCAATATTAATAAGGCCTTGCAATAAAATAGAATAAGTCGGATGTAAGAAGACCTAATAGAAGCTTCTTCTTCTAGAAGGATCTTCCTCTAGATGCTTCTTTTGATAGACATATTTAGTATAAATAGGAGTCAAGGGTACGAGAACCCTGGCTTGGATATTATTATAATAGAGCTCTGCTCAACTGGAGTTTCCCCCCTCGAAGAGGCCTGTGAACATTCCTTTCAGATTCAAAGTGTTATTTCTATTGTTATTCTTATATCATTTTAGTGCTATTGTGGTGAATGTTCTGGTTATATTGTTGTTATTATTCCATTTCTAGAATTTTATTTATGTTCTGCATACTTTTTATATTTGGTATATTACAGGCTACAACCAGAAAGAGGCTACAACCCGCTATGTTCTTTGGCTACAACCAAAAGGTGGATACAACCACATATCCTTTCCATGTCCAACCTTCATGACGTAGAAGTATAATGATGGAACCACTGTCACACTATCACTGTGAGATATACCACTTTACAAATGTACCAACCTGTACCACTGACATACAACCAACCTGTGCAACTTCCCTGCAATCAATCTATACATGACCTAAACATGTACCAACCAAATACTACAGATACACAACATGTAGTTATGAATCATGCATATGTATGCACCCTATCTGTTATGCATCCCATGTATGTACGCGACCAAACTATTATGCAGCCTGCGTATGCCTTATGAAAACTAGATTTTTCTTTCTTCTGAAAATTCCTAACCCTCTGTAACTTGTTTCACATAGATATGAAACCTTTCACTATATCCAAACTGTAATTGTACACTATTCATACATCCTCATACATAACCTTTGCCCAAAGCATATATATATATCTCTAGTCATGTGCCATATAGGTGTGTGTGATCATGAAAAAGTATAATAACCCTCACATGGTCTAGTCATCAAACCCTTTATGATATTCAACCTCTCAATACATCAACCACTTCACAAATACAAGCTCTCAACCATGTACCACAAAAACCCTTATCCATATGCCAAGAAATACAAGAAGTGCCTCAACTCTAGCAAGAACTATCAATGATAAATGTATCATCATTGTATTTCAATAGATATGACTTATAACAAAGATCCCATGCGACCACTAGTATCTCTAGGGAGAATACTCAAATCTCCATAACCATTTCTCATGCATACATCAAAATACAACTATTCATATAAATAAGACATACTTTTTGAACCAATGGATAGATCTGATTTATCTGAGTAATGTAGACCTTCATGGGAGCTTGATCTCAGAATCTAGAACCTCTGCATATTCATCCTCTCAAGTCTCCATGGCTTTACCCACATGTATACACCAGTTGGAAGCCCCACAATATTTTCAATTCTTAAAGCAACGAATCATAAATTTTGTAGCTTCCTCCGCTTAAACATATGAACATTGCTACTTGAAAGATGAGTCTTGGGCTATAAAAGGTTTTTATTTTTCCTAGTTCTCGTTTTCGTGCTTCGTTCATGACTGAAAGCATGAATGAAGAATTGAAACTTATGAATTTATTTCATTTGATTTTAAGGCTTATTTCCCTAGGAAAACTAATGATCATACAAACCTTTTTAAGGATGATATCTTGCTTTAAGGCCTATCTCATTTCAATAAAATGGTTGTTTTAAATTGCTCATTGTTATAAGGTCTACTCTAGACATTTAAATGATACATTGAGAATCGATTGTTGTTAGGCTATGAGTTTGTTCCATGAATGATTCTTGGTAAATCCTTATATGGTCGCTATGTTGTGATTGGTTAAACACCTCTTATCTTAACCTTACGATGAGTAACTTCACCCTTTGCACAATGATAATATTTAAATGCATCTGGTTGCATTTCATACTCTGCTGATAGTGGAAGTTTGAAAAGGACATGTCCATCATTTCAATTTAAGTCTCGGGCTTTATCATGTACCCTCAACGATTCATTACACGAAACACTCAATTCTCTTATGAAACCACTTATTCTTTCATTTAATTCATGCGTGGGTTTTGTTTCTTTGGTTCTTGCCCTGGTCTCTTCTGTTTTTGAAACCCTTCATGCTTATAGTGATCTCTTTTTTCTTTCATGACTGTTTCTCTATTGAACCTTTATGGCCCCTTTTGTCCAAGTAGATCCGAACAGCCCTGAAGTTTCACACATTTGTTATTAGATAGCAGAGTTTAATCCTGTTTTTTCTTGTTGGAGACACGATTTTGCAGGAGCGATTCTGAGAAACCCATGATGAATTAGACCAAACCCTTGAAAAACCATAATGAAAATTGGCTCTTTTACCTTTAATATAGGTCGTTTCCCCAGAAACTGGATCCTTTCAGAGATATGCCTCGACCTTTGGAGGTAAATTTCTCAGAATTCATGTTTTGGTTAAGATAAGCGTTTTGTTTTATTTTAATTTTACAGACATTCCTATAGTGATGGGTAAACCTATCATAGAGAAACATCCCTTCACATGCCATACCCTTTGAAGGAAAACTCTCGTCATGAGGCAATGCTCGACCATTTTTACGTGGGCAACAAGATGTTAGTTCTGAGATTTCAAAAATTAATGTGCATGAAATAATTTGTCTGCCCTAATCTTAACATAAAATCCCTAGTGGAAACCCTTCCAAATAGTCAACAATTTGACTATGTGGATAACCTTCCACCATGCCTGAGACATAATAAGGTTTTCTAGGGATTTAATTTGGTAAAAAACCAACAGGCATCAGTGGAGACGTTCTGACACATGGTCATGGACATCAAATAGCTACCACATATCCACGGTGTGAAGTTTTTTTGTTTTGGATTGACAAGTATTATGCAGACATACCTACTCTTCAATTGTGAATCGAAACCCTCACTACTCAGATCGACTCATTAAAGGATGAAAATCATAGGTTAAAGTCTAGTGTTCAAAGGCAGGATAAGCATTTGAAAAGGACTGGGAACATAATAGTTAAGAATGCTAAGAGTGTTAGAACAATAGTCAATTCTGAGATACTGTGAATCGAATTTAGCATGCAGTTATAAGGTAACGATTTATTTGATTGCCTTAGTTGTATTTTATTCATTTTTCCTATTTTTATAGATTTAATTATATTTTTTGTTGTTAAAATAAAGCTAGCTACAAAATCAGTTGATTCTGTAGCAGGTTCATCTTCATTCGAATTTGTGGTAATTATTGGTTTTAATAATATCTAAACTCCTTTGTTTTCATTTTTTCTCTTAGGATATCAAGTAACTTTTGATGATCTGATGATACGGGCTATTGTTGAGCCTATTAGCCATTTCTTTGGCCTATTTTTGGGGAAACAAAAAGAAGTTTGTCTCAGTTCTGAGAGATATAGTGTGATATGAAGTGGTTACATCACCCTATATTTTGTAGTTAATAAATCATTTTTAAATATTTTATATTATCCCACAAGATGGGAGGTTTAGCTTTTCTAAACTCTTTAAATACTTGTAATTTTTTTGGAATCAAGATCATCTTAGCCTAGAGCTAAATATGGACGATTAATTTGCAGACTTTAATTAAACAACAATACACATTACGGCTTTAGCTTCTTGTGGATGGTGTCATTTTTTAAGTTCTGTTTATTCTAATATGACAATAGGTTATTGATAGCTTTAGTCTTCATCATCTATTGTGTTGTTGGAATAATTCCTACGTAAATGTTGTCCATATGTCATGCTTCAGATATTATATAGGGTGATCATCTATTCAACTCAAATGATGAGATTTATCTTTAATTCTCTATTGAATGTTTAAATGCAAAGTTCTTACAATAAGATTTATCTCACTGTAATTTCTTGTAAATCATAAGATAACTGCGACTATTTGTATCATACGTTCTATTATTGAAACTTAGTTTCCAGCACATTATTTCACATTTATTCGGAACAATCTTAAGGTTCGTTGCAGGTTTCCCTCTTGGACAAAGTGGCTGGATATTCTCTATCATATAGATGTCTGGATACATAGCGTTAACTTACTAACATGTTAGATCATTTATTTTCCTTTTCCTTCGCTACTCATCACTAGAACACAGATGTATGGTTTGTCTTTTGACTATCCATGTGTTTTGTTTCATAGCATTTGTTCTTACTAGTCCTTTTGAGTTATAAAGAAAAAAACCAAAAATAATTTATGTGATTTCTTTATCTTCTTTTGCGAAGCAATCATTTGTCACATAGAGTTTAGCAAGTTTAGATCAAAACTTGCAGTTTGTAAATAATGTATGTATAAAAGTAATCAGTCTTTTGTTTAAATACGCTTATTACAGTTGCATTATAATATATGTACATATATATACTAATTTAGTGATTAGTTATTATTTATTTTCTTTTATTTCATTTCTTTTAGGATTCTTGGATTGGCCAACGGAGCAATTAAACCCATCAGGACGGGTTATACCAAACAGCGTGGGTTACATAGACAACCCCAGACCAGACTCGTTCTTCCAATTGACGGACGGTCATTTTCGCTCGTAAACAAATGGCCCTAGAAGGAGGGTCGACTTACAAGATGACCTTGTAGGAGATTTTATTTCAAATGTATTCAATTTCCATATGGCTCCCCAAATCCTAATGTTGTGAGATTGCATGTTCCATATTACCTTGGAGAGAATTCAAAATTATATAATCAGGTACAAAGAGATCATTGAATAGAAGATAAAGAGGGAAATAATTCTGACCATGAACATATTAATTTTTATTCTCATCAATTATCTGTGGGTAGATCAAGAAATTATTTGAAAGAATCCCGAATTGCATCTTCCATTGATACATCCCAATTTGTGTTTCGAGAAGGATCTAAATTTTTCCATGATCAATTATTTGAGGTTGAAAAATATAATTGGCCAAATATTACTACCAATGATGTTTTATCAATCGTTCCATCTAGTTCACCTCAAATGGTTAACCTTGAAATATCTAAGCTCAATACAAAGTTTCAAGAGAATGAAACACTTATTTTTCAATCGAGAAACATGATGAGTTCTCTCAATCTTATCGAGAAACATGATGAGTTCTCTCAATCTTGATCCGACCTTTTTACAAGATTCTTTCCTTGATGGTCTAATACTTTATTCTCACCAGGAATATTTCTCACATATGAATTCTTTCAAACCATCCCATGTCAGTAATTGCATGTATCATGTTAGTATTCTAAATTGGTTGGAGGATTCATATCTCAAAAAGTTCCCAGGGAATGGTAAGATTATCTTTGCTTTATTTAGAGATCAAGGAGGTAACTTCAACACACTCATTTTATATCCTTCAGATGGAGAAAATATGGAATGAAAGGAAGATTTTTAGGAGGATGGCGCACGTCGGTTTAGGTCGATGGTTATGTCAGGTCCCTGTAAGTCTCACAACCTTCATAATCTCATTCTTTCATATTTTTGTAACCCATATAATGACAAAATTGTCGAATGGCTGGAGGATTCATACAAAAAGAATATTCAATGGAATGGTAATATCATGCTTGCCTTGTTTTTAAATCATGATTATAAAGGTGAGTATGACATATTTTTTTCATTTTTCGACATACTACCATTCTTGTTAGTAATATGTGATTTTGATTCTACTGTAGGATTGGAGTTACTCCGATGGCTACATTGGAAGCATGACTTCACGTAGTATTCTGATTTGTTTAGTAGTTAGGGTAGGTTTAGGAGTAGGTTTTCTTTTAGTTTTGTTCCTCACTATTTCTCTTTGTAATAATACAATCATGAGCACAAGTGGGTGCACCAAGAGAACCATAATATGACTGTTGTCAAGGAAGCCTGCTTGATCATTTTCTCTATGCTTTTCATTGAACATTTCTTTCTAAAAAACACAGTATTATCATTAAAATCTTAAATGGAGAGTAAAGAGATAAATAAATTTGAACTGTAAATTCAACCCTGACCCAAGGTATCATGAGTAGGAATGCATTCACATCAATCAGGATTTTTCTATTTTCTTTCAGTCTCCCAAGAGATTTTTCACATGATGTTTTCAGATCCATCTTTGTATATATTTTTTCTGTTTTGATTTATTTTATGGTTTTTGGTTATTTTCATTTTGTTTATTTTCACTGCATTCTGGTTAAACCGTGCCTGTGTCACCTTTTGGTTCAAGGAGGGAAAAATAGAATGATTCATCTTAAAAAAGTTGTCAAGGACTATCAGAGCATCAACTGTTGTAATTTCCTAAAACTCAAACCAGTTAAAGAGGTTTTTCTTTTCATAATTGATTTCATGGTTTCACTTTGCAATTATGAGCAAACACGACTATCATTAAAATCTATTTACGTTGTCCCTACTTTTAAGAAAGAAAATCAAGGATGCCTTCCTGTCCTCAAAAAATTAGTTTCATCAGGAAACTATTTTCAGATCATAATGAAGGTTATCAAGCAAAACTTAAAAGTCTGGAAAATAACAAATCTTGTAAAAACTGAAATTTTCAGGGTCACCCCTCTTCTGAATGTCTTTAAATTTATATCAGATTGTGAATAGTTTTTCAAGAGTTTTGGGAAGTGTTTGTAAACCTACCGGGATACTGAACAAGTATGTTGGCAGCGGGTAAATGCATGCATGATTCCAAGACAACTTTGTTGTGGTACTGAATAGGCCCGCTAGAAGAGAAACAATGTCGGGTTCAAGAAACATTCTCGGGTATAAATTTGGATATTGGTCATAAGAATCCTTCATGTTGAATTGAAATTTCTTGCACAGGATAGAGGCATCAAAGTGGGTTAATTGACATCCCTCCGAGCCTATGGACGCCTGCTGGCAGCAGTGGCCCTGTCAACAGTATCGGAGCCATTGACATGAACATCTTGGCTCTCATTTTTAAAAATTGGTCACCAGATTTCATTTTAACAGAAAGATATATGAAGTTGGACTGTGTAATGATTGTCGAGATGCTTGATTTCCTTCAGTTGTTCTTTGATCTACAATCATTCTAACAATTCTAACATGAACCCGTCGATGATACAGAGATAACTACTTCTCCCAACAAGTCGCCATTGTTGGCAGCCCCACAAAATTTTCAATTCTTAAAGCAATGAATCATAAATTTTGTAGTTGCCTCCACTTAAACATATGAACATTGCTACTTGAAATATGAGTCTTGGGCTATAAAAAGTTTTTATTTTTCCTAGTTCTCGTTTTCATGCTTCGTTCATGACTGAAAGAGTGAATGAAGCATTGAAACTGATGAATTTATTGCATTTGATTTTAAGGCTTATTTCCCTAGGAAACTAATGATCATACAAACCTTTTTAAGGATGATATCTTGCTTTAAGGCCTTTCTCATTTCAATAAAAATGGTTGTTTTAAATTTCTCATTGTTATAAGGTCTACTCTGGACATTTAAATGATACACTGAGAATCGATTGATGTTAGGCTATGATTTTGTTCCATGAATGATTCTTGGTAAATCCTTCTATGGTCGCTATGTTGTGATTGGTTAAACACCTCTTATCTTAACCTTATGATGAGTAATTTCACCCTTTGCACAGTGATAATATTTAAATGAATTTGGTCACATTTCATACTCTGCTGATAGTGGAATTTTGAAAATGACATGTCCATTATTTTGATTTAAGTCTCGGAATTTATCATGTACCCTCAACGATTCATTACAAAAAATGCCCAATTCTCTTATGAAACCACTTATTCTTTCATTTAATTCGCACATGGGTTTTGTTTCTTTGGTTCTTTCCCTGGTCTCTTCTGTTTTCGAAACCCTTCATGCTTACAATGATCTCTTTCTGCTTTCATGACTGTTGGTCTATTGAACCTTTATGGCCCCTTTCATTCGAGTAGACCCAAACAACCCTGAGTTTCAGACATTTGCTATTACATAGCAGAATTTAATCCCGTTTTTTCTTGCGGGAGACACGATTTTACGGGAGCGATTATGAGCAAACCACGATAAATTAGACCAAACCCTTAAAAACCCAGAACGAAAATGGGCTCTTTTACCTTTATTGTGGGTCGTTTCCCTAGAAACTGGATCCTTTCAAAGATATGCCTCGACCTTCGGAGGTAAATTTCTCAGAATTCATGTTTCGGTTAAGATAAGCATTTTGTTTTATTTTATTTTTACAGACATTCCTGCAGTGTTGGGTAAACCTCTCATAGAGAAACATCCCTTCACATGCCATACCCTTTGAAGTAAAACCATCGTCATGAGGCAATGCTCGACCATTATTACGTGGGCAACAAGATGTTAGTTCTAAGATTTCAAAAATATATGTGCATGAATTAATTTGTCTGCTCTAATCTTAACATAAAATCCCAAGTGGAAACCCTTCCAAATAGTCAATAATTTGACTATGTGGATAACCTTCCACCATGCCTGAGATGTAATAAGGGTCTCTAGGTATTAAATTTGGTAAAACCCCCACAGGCATCAGTGGATACGTTCTGACACATGGTCATGGACATCAAACAACTACCATAGATCCATGGTGTGAAGTTTGTCTGTTTTGGATCGACAAGTATTATGCAGACATACCTACTCTTCAATTGTGAATAAAAACCCTCACTACTCGGATCAACTCATTAAAGGATGAAAATCATAGGTTAAAGTCCAGTGTTCAAAGGCAGGATAAGCATTTAAAAAGGACTGGGAATATAATAGTTAAGAATGTTGAGAGTGTTACAACAGTGGTCAATTCTGAGATTCTGTGAATCAAATTTAGCATGGAGTTATAAGGTAATGATTTATTTGATTGCCTTAGTTGTATTTTATTCATTTTTCCTACCTTTATAGATTTAATTAGATTTATGTTGTTAAAATAAAACTAGCTACATAATCAGTTGATTCTGTAGGTAGTTCATCTTCATTCGAATTTGTGGTAATTATTGGTTTTAATAATATCTAAACTCCTTTGTTTTCATTTTTTCTCTCAGTATATCAAGTAACTAATGATGATCTGATGATATGGACTATTGTTGAGCCTATTAGCCATTTCTTTGGCCTTTTTCTAGGGAAACAGAAAGAAGTTTGTCTTAGTTCTGAGAGATATAGTATGATATGGAGTGGTTACGTCACCCTCTATTTTGTAGTTAATAAATCATTTTTAAAGATTTGATATTATCCCACAAGATGGGAGGTTTAGCTTTTCTAAACTTTTTAAATACTTGTAATTTTTTGCAATCAAGATCATCTTAGCCTGGAGCTAAAGGTGGATGATTAATTTGCAGACTTTAATGAAACAACAATACACATTACGGCTTTATATTCTTGTGGATGGTGTCTTTGTTTAAGTTTTGTTTATTCTAATATGAAAATAGTTTATCGACAGCTTTAGTCTTCATCATCTATTGTGTTTTTGGAATAATTCTTGTGTAAATGTTGTCCAGATGTGATGCTTAAGATATTATATAGGGTGATCATCTATTCAACTCAAATGATGAGATTTATCTTTAATTCTATGTTGAATGTTTAAATGCAAAGTTCTTACAATAAGATTTATCTCACTGTAATTTCTTGTAAATCATAAGATCACTGTGACTATTTGTATCATATGTTCTGTTATTGAAACTCAGATTGCAGCACATTGTTTTGCATTTATTCGTAACAATCTTAAGGTTCGTTGCAGGTTTCCCTCTTGGACAAAGTGGTTGGATATTCTCTATCATACAGATGTCTGGATACATAGCGTTAACTTACTAATAGGTTAGATAATTTATTTTCCTTTTCTTTCGCTACTCATCACTAGAACATAGATGTATGGTTTGGCTTTTGAATATCCATGTGTTTTTTTTCATAGCATTTGTTCTTACTATTCCTTTTGAGTTATAAAGAAAAAAACCAAAAAATATTTTATGTGCTTTCTTTATCGTCTTTTGCGAAGCAATCATTTGTCACATAAGGTTTAGCAAGTTTAGATCAAAACTTCCAGTTTGTAAATAATGTATGTATACAAGTAATCAATATTTTGTTTAAAGACACTTATTACAGTTGCATTATAATATATGTACATATATATACTAATTTAGTGATTAGTTATTATTTCTTTTCTTTTATTTCAATTCTTTTAGGATTCTTAGATTGGCCAACAGAGCCATTAAACTCGTCAAGACGAGTTATACCAAACGACTTAGGTTAATTAGACAATCACGGACCAAAATCGTTCTTCCAATTGGACGGTCATTTTCTCCCATCAACAAATGGTGCTAGAAGGAGGGTCGACTGACAAGATGGCCTTGTAGGAGGTCTTATTTCAAATGTATTCAATTTCCCCATGGATCCCCAAATCACTGTGTTGGAACATGCTTTCCACTTCTCACTACCAGTTATTCCCAACAAGACAGATAATCTCTTTTCAGAACTCACCTTCGATGGTGAAGTGAACACATCTACAGTAGACCATATTTCTAAATTTATTTATGAATGTTTAAGACATAAGATCGTTGATCCTAATGTTACATGTAGATTGTTCTCTCTCACTTTCTTAGATCGGGTTAAATGTTGGTTTGAATCTTTTCCAGCTAATTCGATTCATTCTTTGTCTGAGTTTGTAATTGAGTTTTTATCAGACTTTAACAATTATGATTATGATGAATTAAGTTACTTAAGGAAAGAAAATGGTGAATCATTCGATGATTTTGCAATTAGGTTCATTCATGTTTGTACTA
>SNQJ01S0035871.1:7699-34275 GCA_010110895.2 Picea sitchensis | reverse complement strand
CAAGTCGCCATTGTTGGCAGCCCCACAATATTTTCAATTCTTAAAGAAATGAATAATAAATTTTGTAGTTGCCTCCACTTAAAGATATGAACATTTCTACTTGAAAGATGAGTCTTGAGCTATAAAAGGTTTTTATTTTTCCTAGTTCTCGTTTTCATGCTTCGTTCATGACTAAAATCATGAATGAAGCATTGAAACTTATGAATTTATTGCATTTTATTGTAAGGCTTGTTTCCCTAGGAAAACTAATGATCATACAAACCTTCTTAAGGATGATATCTTGCTTTAAGGCCTATCTCATTTCAATAAAATGGTTGTTTTAAATTGCTCATTTTTATAAGGTCTACTCTGGACATTTAAATGATACACTAAGAATCGATTGATGTTAGGCTATGAGTTTATTCCATGAATGATTCTTGGTAAATCCTTCTATCATCACTATGTTGTGATTGGTTAAACACCTCTTATCTTAACCTTACAATGAGTGACTTCACCCTTTGCACAATGATAATATTTAAACACATCTGGTCGCATTTCGTACTCTGCTGATAGTGGAAGTTTGAAAATGACATGTCCATCATTTCGATTTAAGTCTCAGGCTTTATCATGTACCCTCAGTGATTCATTACACGAAACACCCAATTCTCTTATGAAACCACTTATTCTTTCATTTAATTCGCGTGTGGGTTTTGTTTCTTTGGTTCTTGCCCTGGTCTCTTCTGTTTTCGAAACACTTCATGCTTATAGTGATCTCTTTCTACTTTCGTGACTATTGGTCTGTTGAACCTTTATGGCCCCTTTCGTCGGAGTAGATCCAAACAACCCTGAAGTTTCACACATTTGTTATTACATAGCATAGTTTAATCCCGTTTTTGCTTGTTGGAGACACGATTTTGTGGGAGAGATTTTGAGCAAACCATGATGAATTAGACCAAACCCTTGAAAACCTAGAATGAAAATGGGATATTTTACCTTTAGCATGGGTTGTTTCCCTAGAAAATGAATCCTTTCAGAGATATGAATTGACCTTTGGAGGTAAATTTATCAGAATTCATGTTTCGGTTAAGATAAGTGTTTTGTTTTATTTTATTTTTACAGACATTCCTATAGTGCCGGGTAAACCTCTCATAGAGAAACATCCCTTCAAATGCCATATCCTTTGAAGGAAAACCCTCGTCATGAGGCAACGCTCGACTATTTTATGTGGGAAATAAGATGATAGTTCTGAGATTTCGGAAATTTTTGCACATGAATTAATTTGTCTGCCCTAATCTTAACATAAGATCCCTAGTGGAAACCCTTCCAAATAGTCAACAATTTGACTATGTGGATAACCTTCCACCATGCCTGAGACGTAATAAGGTTTTATACGGATTAAATTTGGTAAAAAAACCACAGGCATCAGTGGAGACGTTCTGACACATGGCCATGGACATCAAACAGCTACCACAAATCCACAGTGTGAAGTTTGTCTGTTTTGGATCGACAAGTATTATGCAGACATACCTACTCTTCAATTGTGAATCAAAACCCTCACTACTCAGATCGAATCAGTAAAGGATGAAAATCATAGGTTAAAGTCCATTTTTCAAAGGCAGGATAAGCGTTTGAAAAGGACTGGGAATATAATAGTTAAGAATGCTGAGAGTATTACAACAGTGGTCAATTATGAGATTCTGTGAATCAAATTTAGCATGCAGTTATAAGGTAACGATTCATTTGATTGTCTTAGTTGTATTTTATTCATTTTCCCTATTTTAATAGATTTAATTAGATTTTTGTTGTTAAAATAAAACTAGCTACAGAATCAGTGGATTATGTAGCCAATTCATCTTCATTCGAATTTGTGGTAATTATTGGTTTTAATAATATCTAAAATCCTTTGTTTTCGATTTTTCTCTTAGGATATCAAGTAACTGATCATGATCTGATGATATGGACTATTGTTGAGCCTATTAGCCATTTCTTTGGCCTTTTTGGGGGGAAACAAAAGGAAGTTTGTCTCAGTTCTGAGAGATATAGTGTGATATGGAGTGGTTACATCACCCTCTATTTTGTAGTTAATAAATAATTTTTAAAGATTTGATCTTATCCCACAAGATGGGAGGTTTAGCTTTTCTAAATTCTTTAAATACTTGCAATTTTTTCCAATCAAGATCTTTTTAGCCTAGAGCTGAAGGTGGACGATTAATTTGCAAACTTTAATGAAACAGTAGTACACATTACGACTTTATCTTCTTGTCGATGGTGTCTTTGTTTAAGTTATGTTTATTCTAATATGACAATAGGTTATCGACAACTTTAGTCTTCATCATCTATTGTGTTGTTGGAATAATTCCTGTGTAAATGTTGTCCATATGTGATGCTTAAGATACTATATAGGGTGATCATCTATTCAACTCAAATGATGATATTTATCTTTAATTCTCTGTTGAATGTTTAAATGCAAAGTTCTTGCAATAAGATTTATCTCATTGTAATTTCCTATAAATCATAAGATCATTGTGACTATTTGTATCATACGTTCTGTTATTGAAACTCAGTTTGCAGCACATTGTTTCACATTTATTCAGAACAATATTAAGGTTCGTTGTAGGTTTCCCTCTTGGACAAAGTGGTTGGATATTCTCTATCATATAGATGTCTGTATACATAGCGTTAACTTATTAACATGTTAGATCATTTATTTTCCTTTTCTTTTGCTACTCATCACTGGAACACAAATGTATGGTTTGGCTTTTGACTATCCATGTGTTTTGTTTCATAGCATTTGTTCTTACTAGTCCTTTTGAGTTATAAAGAAAAAAACCAAAAATAGTTTATGTTCTTTCTTTATCATCTTTTGCGAAGAAATCATTTGTCACATAGAGTTTAGCAAGTTTAGATCAAAACTTGCAGTTTGTAAATAATGTATGTATAAAAGTAATCAATCTTTTGTTTAAATACGCTTATTACAGTTGCATTATAATATATGTACATATATATACTAATTTAGTGATTAGTTATTATTTATTTTCTTTTAGGATTCTTAGATTGGCCAATGGAGCCATTAAACCCGTCAAGATGAGTTATACCAAATGGCTTGGGTTACTTAGACAACCCCAGACTAGACTGATTCTTCCAATTGACGAACGGTCATTTTATCCCATCAACAACACCCTAATACATTTTCAGCCCACATATGTACACACCCTAATACATTTTCAGCCTATGCATGTACTCACCCTAATACACTATCATCCTGCATATGTACGCACCCTAATACACTGTTAGCCCGCATACACCTCAAAAATTAGGGTTTTTTAGTATTCGCTATAATTCTGAAACTTTCACCGTCAACCCTTCATGCTACCTCATACTTTCACAACTTCATATGTATCAATGAGTACTTTCAATAATCCTTACACAACAAAATATATTCAATATGTTCAAGTGTGAGTAAATGAGAGAGACTTTACTCTTATTTATACTTTCATGTAGCATCCTACTTTCCTTAATTTAGGGTGTTCTCCATTAACTTTATTATTTAAATAATTTATTTTTCAAACACTTTGACTACTTTGACCTTTTGTGGCTTCTAGATGATTCATAAGGGTTCTCTAACTTCACATGGCCATAACTCTCTAACCGCGAGGAGTTATGTGACGTTCCACATACCAACATAAATTGTATGACATGTACTATCCATATAGAATAGTATTAGCTGCAAATATATCAAAACTCATACAATTATCCTTCAAAAAAACTTGGGTCCATTACCCAAACCTTTATTCTACCGAAATTTTCTACCGGACTTTATTCAAGGGTTGAAATCAATGACAACCATCCCAATTAATCAACAATATCTCCCTTTGGCATTGATGGCAACACTCTGATGCAATACTGAAATCATGTCATGCAATATTGAAGTCATATCACTCATTCACCCCTTGTAACCATCTCTCCCTCTAGAACCATGCCTTTGTGCTCTGCATATGATAAATCTCTCCCCTTTTGTCATCAATGGCAAAGGTATCTTTCCATATGGGGCTACTACTCCTAACTGAACTGTCCTTGGGGATACTCCCCTTTAATGAAATCTTTCTGAAATTGATCTCCTGAACTGAACTATCCTCTTTATGGTGCTTCCTTGTGTATATCTAAGACATATAAGATAAACATGCAGAAGAATTCATTTTGGAGTAGAAATTACTTCAAGTCTCTGGCAAAGATACTCAATGGTTCCTCTTGGAAGCAGTTTTTTAAAGATGTCTACCACTTGTTCTTTTGTTCCCACATATTCAACTCTGATGTTATTCTCTGCAACTTGTTCTTGTAGAAAGTGATACTTTATTGGAATGTGCTTTGTCTTGGAGTGCATCACCGGGTTCTTCGAGATATTGATGGTGCTTGTATTATCACAATAGATTTGAATGGGCTCATCATACTCGACCTGTATATTTATCAGAGTTTGTTTCATCCATAGAACATGTTTACACCATGTTGTTGCTACAATATACTCTTCCTCGACTATAGATACGGATACTAATGTTTTTTTCTTAATTAACCATGATACTAAACACTCACCCAAGTAGACTGTCACTCCACTAGTGCTTTGTCGATCATCAATGAAATCTGCCCAATCTGCATCTGTGTAGGAAATAAGTGATAGATCATTTCCTTTTGGATACCATAATCCAAGATCTTATTTTCCTTTGAGATATCTGAAAATACTCTTCACTACTAATACATATGATTCTTTTGGTGTTTCTTGAAATAGTGTCAATTCTCAAACTACCTGCATTACATCTAGTCTGGATGCTATCACATATAGTAAGATACCAATCATTGACCTGTATTTCCTCTGGTCTGTATACTTTTAATCATCATCTGTGTTCAACTTGCAATCGATTTTCATAGGAGTAGTCATTGGTTTGAAATCTTCCATTCCAAACCTCTTTAACATTTCTCTGATCTACTTAGTTTGAGAAATAAAAATTCCTTGGTTGCTTTGACATATCTGAACACCTAGAAAGAAGGATAGTTATCCAAGTAATGAAATTTCAAATTCATTCTGCATAGCCTTTGCAAATTTCTGGAGTAACCTGTCATCAATACTTCCACAAATAATACCATCAACATAAACTTCAATTAATAAAATACTATCTTGATTTATCTTGATGTAGAGGTTTTTGTATGCACTTCCTTTCCTGAACCCTACATGCTATAGATATTTATCTAGTCTAGAGTACCATGATCTAGGATCCTCTTTTAGACCATGCAAGGCCTTCTTCAATTTATACACATAATCTTCATTCTATGAAAACTAAAATCCTTCCGGTTGTTCAATGTAGACTTCTTCTTCAAGTTCCCCATTCATAAAAGTTGATTTCATGTCCTTCTAACACACTTTAATATTTTTGGAGCATGCAAAAGATAGGAGCAATCAGATTGCTTCCATTCTGGAAACTAGAGAAAATCTCTCTTCAAAGTCGGTTCCTTCAACCTGTGAGTATCCTTTACATACAAATCTATATTTGTTCCTTGTAACATGTCCACATTCATTCAATTTATTTCTGAATACCCACTTTGTTCCAATCACATTCTTATTCTTTGGTATTGGAACCAATTCCCAAGTATCATTATTCTTTATTTGATCTGATTCTTCATCCATGTCCTTATTCCAAAATTCATCCTTGCTAGCCTCTTCAAAACTATTTGGTTCAATCATAGATGAGAGTGCTAGGTGCATTTGTTGTGGTGAACAGATTCTTCTTCAAGTCTCAACTCCTGCATATTTGTTTCCGATAATCTGATTTGAAGGATGATTCTTTTGTATTCATTTGCTAGGTGTCTTTGGAGGCACTTGCTGAACTTTCTCTTGTACTTCTGTCTGATCCTCTTAAATTTCCCTTTCTACTTCTTCTTCATAAAGTTGTTCCATTGATTCATTTTCTTCTTCCTTTAATTCTCATCCACCTGTTTCATCAATTGTTACATTGATGCTTTCCACAACATTATTCAACCTCAAATTGTAACACTTGTATGATTTCCTTGTACTTGATTAACCAACAAGTACTCCTTTGTCCACACGAGAGTCAAACTTTCCCATTCTGCCATATTCTCTTTTGATGTAGCATTTTCTTCCAAATACTCTTAAGTGCTTCACATTTGTTGGTATTCCTTTCCATATCTCGTAGGGAGTTTTGTCAGTGGTGTTTATGATAATTAATCTATTTTGAATGTGAACCGTTGTATGCACTGCATGTGTCCAAATGATATCTGTCAATTTGGAACCATTAACATTGTTCGAGCCATTTCTTGTACTAACATGTTATTTCTTTCAAAAACTCCATTCTATTGAGGTCTCCTAGCAATTGAGAATTGCC
Organism: Picea sitchensis; assembly: GCA_010110895.2. Classification (NCBI taxonomy): domain Eukaryota; kingdom Viridiplantae; phylum Streptophyta; class Pinopsida; order Pinales; family Pinaceae; genus Picea; species Picea sitchensis. The sequence continues at coordinate 27,907 of SNQJ01S0035871.1, read as the reverse complement.
TTTTTATTCCATGCATGTTGTAGTAGTCCATAAATTTCATTGAAGTGAAATATCCTCCATTATGATATCTCAAACATTTGATTTTAGAATCCATTTCATTTTAACCATTTCCTTGTAGACCTTGAAGTTTTCAAAAGATTCTGACTTATTCCTGAGAAAGAAAACTGCAACCATTCTTGTATAATCATCAAATAATAACATAAAGTATTTCTCACCTTTTAAACCCTTTGTTGTATTTGGTCCAACTATATAAGTATGCACAATTTCCAATGGTCTTGTCATTGAATATTCTTTTTATTTAAACCTAGTCTTTGTTTGCTTTCCTTGTTGACAATGCTTGCATAAAGTATTGGTTGGTTTCGTAATCTGGGGAATTTATCTAGATACTTCCTTTTTGATGACTTTGACAAGGTTATCAAAGTGTACGTGACCCATTCTTCTATTTCATAGCCAAATTTCATCTTCCTTTACTAGACAACACTTTTAATTTCCAATTTCACTTAGTACATATATGTTGCTTGAATTTCTTGCAGCTGTTGCAATCAATTTTCCTAAACCTTCTTTTATTATCTCACAGTTTTGTGAATCAAAAGTAACTTTATGACATTGGTCACAAATTTGACTCACAATTAGAAGATTATGTTTCATATCTTCTACTAGTAGAACATTTTCTGCCTTGGTATTCTTGTTTCCAATTATGACTGTGCCTTTTCCAATTATTTTAGTTGAATCATCATTTCCGAAGGAGACCGATCCATCTTTTTCCTTTCTTAATGTAAGAAAATTATCTTTATCACATGTCATGTGTTTTGAACAACCACTATCAACATACCAACCACATTTCTTCTACTTATCTTGTAGAGTGAGTGTGCATTCTTCATTTCTATATTGATTCTACTTTATTATCCATGTCCTCTTCTGAGGTTCATGTCTACGATTGTTGTTGTTTTGTTGTGGTTCTCTAGGAGGAATTGTCATTCTGCAATATTTGGCCATGTGTCCAAAGTTGTTACACTTGCATCATTCCACTTCAGTGCTCAATGATTCACACTTGTTGTAACTTCTTCTCAGTGTTTCACTGGTCCTTTTTGGATAACCGTTTTGTGTATGACTTTCAAAGTTGTTTATGTTCCTACTATTAGCTTTGCAATTCATAGATTTATGTCCAAAATTATTACATGCATAACATAAACCAAAAAATATAGTTTGATACCTTGGATTTGAAAATCTTATTAAAGGATTTTCTCTTTTGAATCCTTATTCTTTTTGAGGCCTATCTATCAGTCATTGATTCTGAAATGTGAATCTTCTCAATGGAGGAGTGTCCCTATAATCTTCTTTGTAGGTCTTCATATTCCATTTGATTGTTTCTGCATAGTTTTTTGGATATGTTTCTTGTTCTGTTGTTTTGGATCTTGATCCCTTTTCTGTCTGATTGTATCCAAGTCTAGACTTGTCATGATGATGCTTTTGACTGTTGATAATGTCATCCAAAAATTTTGAGTTGTTCTACATATTTTTCTTTTGAACATCCTTTCTTAATGTGACAATCTATGCTTCCAAATTTCCAATCATTCCATCTCTTTCTTGTAGTTGTTCTTTGAGTGCTTCTTCAATTATTTTATCTTATTCTATTTGAACCTTCAAATTTGTGATCATTTGTTCTATTTCATGAGTGTCGTCTTTCTTGTCTAGTTCTTCTTGTATCTTCTTGTTTTACTTTTTTTTCTCTTCTTATAAATTCTATGGAGCACAACAATTCTTCTCAGTAGTCAACTTCTACCTATTCATATTCTTCTTCGACCTCTTCATTTTCTTCTTCAGTGTCTTATTTTTCAGAGTATTATATTTCCATGAATAGAACTCTTTATGTCTCACTATCACTGATTTCATCTTCATCTGATGATGAGATGTCTTCTTTGGTGCATAAGATTTTCTTGAAAACTTTCTTTGTGGTTCTTTTTCCTTTATATGTTTGTTTGTTATTTGAGTAATATTCATCATTCCTCTTATTTTTCTTATGAGGACATTTGTTAGAAAAATGACCAATAACATCACAATTAAAACAAATCAAAGGAAACTTACCTCTATATCTGCCACTGGTTCCCTTGTTCAATTTTTTGACGAAGTTGGCCACTTCTTCATCATATTTCGATATGTCACTCTTGCTTCTATGTTCTTTTTCCTTTTGCTTTCCCTTTTTCTTTGAAATTTTGGATTCTTTGAAAGTTGCTTCTTTTATATCTGTATTTTCCTGTTCAGATCTCATTTCATATGTTGTGAAGATTACATGTACATCATCCATGCTTATTGAGTCTAGATCTGATCTTTCTTCTAGTGTTGATATCTTAGGGTCAAATCTCATAGGAAGAGATCTTAGTACCTTTTGAACAATTAAAAATTCTTTGATTTCTTCTCCCAATCCTATGATTGCATTTAATGTTTCATCGACTCATAAGAAATAAGATGCAATATTCTCATCTTCCTTCATCTTTAGTTGTTTGAACTGACCTCTGTAAGTTTGAAGCTTTGCTTCTTTGACTTTTGAATCTCCTTCTTAAATATTTTCAAGTTTGTCCCACATCTCTTTAGAATATTTACAATGTATAAATTTGGTCACTGGTGAATACCGATCCACAAAGACCATTCATAAGTTCATTTGTGGCTTTGGAATTATTTTGACCGAGTTTTATTTCTCTTTTAGTTGTCGTTGGAACTGCTAGTTCTTTGTGTTGGATTACTAAGACAGGGGGTGAATCAGTAATAGAGAAATCTRATACTTTTTAACCATATAATRCAAGTGTTATATCAATGTAGCATTATCATGAAATAACTGCAGAGTAAATAAGAAATGAACAAATGAACAATCATACACATACCCAGTACACCAATGTTTTACGTGGAAACCCAAAGTGGGATAAAACCACGAAATGATTTTTCTTATATGTCTTGAATAATTACATTCATTTGAAGCACCAAATTACTTTGTTTTCCAGCTGCAACTGGAAGGAGGCTCCAACACCCTAGTTTCTCAAGCTACAAACTAAGGGAAACCCCAACTCCCCAATTCTCTGGCTACAACCAGAAGGAGGCTACAACCCCTTAACTTCTTCAGCTACAACCGGAAGGTGGCTACAACCACATGCCCTTTCCCCGTCCAACCACCTTGACGTATAAGTAGGATGATGGAACCACTCTCACACTATCACTATGAGATTTACCACTGTACAACTGTATCAACCTCTACCACTCACTTGTATCCAACTTGTACAATTTCTCTGTAATCAATATGTACCTGACCTAAACATGTATAAAAAAAAATACAACATATACGTGACCTGTAGTGATGAAGCATCCATATGTATGAACCCTATCTGTTATTCATCCCACGTATGTATGCGACCAAACTATTATGTAGCCTGCCTGTGCCTTCTGAAAAATTAGGTTTCCTTTCTCTTGAAAACTTCCAACTCTCTGTAACTTCTTTCACATAGATCTGTAACATGTCATTGTATCCAGACTGTAACTATACCCTATGCATGCATCCTCATACATAACCTTTACCCAAAGCATATATATCTCTCTCTAGTCATGTTCCATATAGGTGTGTGTAATCATGAAAAAGTATAATAACCCTCACATGATCTAGTCATCAAACCCATTTTGATATTCAACCTCTCAATACATCAACCACTTCACAAATGCAAGATCTCAACCATGTACCACAAAAACCATTAGCCAGATGCCAAGAAATACAAGATGTGCCTCAACAAGAAGTATCAATGATAAATATACCAACATTGTAGTTATGTAGATCTGACTTATGAAGAAGCTCCCATGCAGCCATTAGTCTCTCTAGGGATAATCCTCAATTCTCCACAACTATTTCTCACGCATACATCAAAATCCAACTATTCATAGAAATAAGACATGCATTTTGAATCAATGGATATATCTGATGTATTTGAGCACTATAGACATTCCAAGGAGCTTGATCTCATAATTTAGAAGCTCTGCATCTTCGTCTTCTCAAGTTTCATGGATTTACCAACATGAACACATTCTATACACTATCAGCCCATGTGCTCCTCAGTATGTACGCACCCTATACATAGTTAGACCGCATACGCCTCAAAAAATAGGGTTTTTTTAGTATTCATTGTAATTCCGAGAATTTCGTCGTCAACCCTTCTTTCACAACTTCATATGTATCAATCAGTACTTGTAATAAGCCTCACACAACAAAATATATTCAATGTATTCAAGTGTTTTTTGATGAGAGAGACTTTCCTCTTATTTATACTTTCATGTAGCATTACACTTTCCTTATTTTAGGGAGTTATCTAGTTACTTTATTATTTAAATAATTTCTTTTGCAAACACTTTGACTTTTAGGGGCTTCTATATGACTCATGAGGGTTCTCCAACTTCATATGGCCATAAATTTCTAACCATGAGGAGTTATTTGACGTTCCACATACCACCGGAAATGACATGACAAGCACTATCCATCTAGGATAGTTTCACTGACAAATTAACTAGCCTTCATCTCATTATTCCTCAATTAAGAATGGGTTGTCTAACCATACTTCTAGGATAACTCAATCTACAAAGCATCTTCCCATGAGGGATTTCACCATAAGGGGGACACTTTGGAGTTCATCCATTTGTACTTCTTATCAACCATGACAAGAAAATATCGAGTCGTCTTTACATCAAACAAACTTGGGTCCATTACCCAAACTTTGTGCTACAAAAATTTTCTATCGGACTTTCTTCAAGGATTGACATCAATGATAACCAACATTAATCAACAATCTCCCCCTTTGGAATTAATGGAAACAATCTGATGCAATACTCACATAATGCTAGGCAATACTGAAGTCATATCACTCATTCTCCCCCTGGAACCATGCCTCTGTCCTCTGCATCTCTGTGACCATTTATCCCCTTGGAATCATGCCTCTGTCCTCTGCATCTTTATGACCATTTATCCCCTTGGAATCATGCCTCTGTCCTCTGGATCTGCTAAATCTCCCCCCCTTTGTTATCAATGCCAAAGGTATCTTTCCATCTAGGGTTGTTGCCCCTAACTAAAATTTCCTCTTTATGGTGCTTCCTCATGTGCATCTAAGACATAAAAGATAAGCATTCAAAAACATTCATTTTGGAGTAGAAATAACTTTGAGCCTCTAGCGAAGATACTCAAAGGCTTCCCGTGGAAGTGGTTTTGTAAAGATGTCTTCCACTTGTTCTTTTATGCCCACATACTCAACTTTGATGTTCTTTTCTGCAACCTGTTCCCATAGAAAGTGATACTGATTGGAATGTGCTTCGTCTTGGATTGTGTTAGCACTTTGTAATTTTGTTCGGCTGATAAAAAAATGACATAGGTAACTATTTCAACAAATGTTAGGTTGGATTCTGACCTGTCCAACCAGAGAGGGATCTCTTGGACATACATCTATTTGAAATACTCAAAATATTTGGCAATGCATGCATAAAGGTCATATTCTTCCATAGTGTAAATTTAAATGTGGTAGGACAAAACAATAGAGAAGGGCCATTGGGGAATGGGGTCCATTTCTGGAAACATATGAATATTTATAATCTATGTATTCCCATAGGGAAAAGAGGCAAAATAGGTATGATCTTAAGCCAGATAAGTAATATGAGATGGCAGAGGAAAAGAAAGGAAATACTACTATGAGCAATAGGCATCTAATAGAGGGTGAATCTCTTGGTATAGCGTTAGAAGAAGAAACATGAAGGCTATCTACTTCAAGCGAAGCACCAATCATGAGTGAATTCTGAACCAAAAACCAATAAACACATAAAAAGTATAATCGATGTGAGAAGGAGAACCATTGACATGAATTCATTCTATTACTTAAGGATTATTACTAGAAGAAGAAACACATTCATGAATATGAAATACATGAAAACATATTGGACATCAACACCGTGATGAATCTCGACTATCTAAGAAAACCTTATCCACTTATGATAAAATTCAAAAGAAATTACAAAGTTATCCTACTACAAGGGCAAGCCCTTCTCTGGTAATTCCAACCATTCATTTTTTCTTTTAACAGTATATATAGATGAATTACATATGAGACCCAAAACGGATCATCTTCTCCAAGATTACAAAAATAGATATTGGTCGCAGAGGGAGAAACATACCAAAGCCGAACTCCCACTTTCTAGGGAACGTTATAAACAAAAAATGACATATTTGAGATTTTTACCCTGAATGCCACTTGTCTGCATCATCACAAAATTCCCTGAAATATACTAGCTTGCCATTTATTTTAGGTTTTCAATCTCTTCCTTTAAAGTGTCAAGCCAATCGGGTTGGTTTTCTCCAGTACCTTCGACCATTTCATCTTTAGTCTCCTTCTTTTGTATCTTACTTATTCTACTCTTTCCATATTGCATGTGGTATCCATTTACATATCCATTAATGATCAAATCCTTCATGATAGGATTCAATATGATTTCTTCACCTGATCCTGGTTCATCCGAAGATTTTGTGTGAAATTTTTTTTCCAGTATTTGCACAACAAAACTTTCTTTTTTCTTAATTGATAGTTTCATCCTACTATTCGAATTTCCTAGTTTGTTGAAGGCTGCTGGATATTTATCCTCCATTTCCTCTGGTTCACCCAGAAAAAGGAGCCTATTTCTCTCAACTGTATAGGAATTTGATGAATGGTTCAATTTGCGAATATCCCGCTCTGGAATAAAACGTCAATTACCCGAAATAGAGTAATCCGACATGTGTTTTGAGTAACAGTCTCCATCAAGTTATAATCATGGGATGTTGGCGAGTATTTACAAGGATAAAAACTTGTCATGTTCGACCATCAATTTCCAATAATGAGTCTTTAAATCGGTTATTTGGTGGCACTCACTTAGAATCGCACGAAAGAATAGTACCCAAACAAGTGTCTTGAGGTGATTTGACTAGACATCAACTTTCCTTTCCTCATGTGACCCATGGATTTAATGCATTTAATGACATTTAACATGTGATTTTGGGGTGTGATTGAGTGGTTTCGAGTTCACCCACTTTTCCCCCCCATATGATCAGGTGGCGCCACCTGATCTCGAGACGAAACCATGGTATTCTTATCGGCCATCTTTCAAAAAGTTAACCTATGCACTAAATCTTGGCCCTATATGATCCATGACCGTTGATCTACGATGCCCACGATCCATGACCCACTGGGTCCCATCAACTTCATACTTCCTCTAGACTTAGCCTTGTCTTCTAGATGTGGCCCTATCCTCCAGTTTATCACACTTTTACACCAATTTAGCCTCTTGCTAATCCCCGAGACTTGGATTTCATATAAAAATTGTTATAGTGATAACATCAGCTCCAACTGGGGATGATATCCTTCGTGCGAGGTAGCAAAGAACAATAGACCTTGTGCCTTATCCATTGGATCTTCTTTAACAACAGGCGTGTGATATACCTTGACCTCTCACCAATGTCCGTTGAAAACCAAAGTTTGCACAACGCTCTCACTTGGAGCCCGAACGTTGGATATACTACTAACATATAACTGCATACTTTATTTGGATACCTAAACTTGAAAATGCTTGATCCACAAGCTTATTCACACCTACCTACCCTAACTGCTAAAATGAATTTCCAATCAAGTGAAATCAAAATGCCAATGCATCCATGCCAACATTGTATCCACTGTTTGTTTACTTTGCACATGCTTTCTCTAAAGCCTATTGATCAATAGCTCATTCGAAAAGTTATATATGAATTCAAATCTTAGAATTTCAAAACTATTGGGACTGTTTAATGTTTCTAACAAAACTGCAAATGGATCTTTCAACACATGAATAAAACAACAATCATGTTTTACTTTTTCCACTGCATTCTTGCTTTCATGTGATTTAATTTGTTGATTTCCACTAAGAGGCTAAAAAATATGCTAATAATGTTGGAAATAACAATCTTTTGAATCAAAAGACAGTGCTGGATGAAATGAAACTACTGCTAGAAAACAATCCATATCTGATATTGATGTTGATTCTCCCTCATATTCCTTTCTGGTGGAAGTGGAACCATATGCAAAGTTTGATTCTTTAGGAGTGAGTCATACTCCTTTTGCATGGCTGCTTTCCATAATGGATTTCCCACATCCTTATTGTAGGTATGCAGATCAATAGATTGAATCATATAACAGTGCATGGGCATCGCAATTTCTAAAGCTGAAAATACATGAGAAGAGTCCTCATGCTGAGATCGAGTCATCCTCGAATCCAATGCATTCCTTGCAAGGTTGTCTTCTTTATGAAGTATGGTCTATGCCTTTTTGGGAATCTATTGAAGCTTCAGTGCTAGCTTCTTATCTGGCTGTACTACCTTCTTATTTTCATGTTCAAAATCTGAGTGTATGGAATCATCTATGATGTCTGAAACTAATGGAAGAACAAGAGTATATGCATGTTTCACTAGAGTTGCATGCAAAGTACTCTCCTTATGTGTAAAATCTAATTTGCAAACTCATATTCTTGACTATCTACAAATGACTATATAAAACAATCAACTCCATGCTTATCATGGGGTGGATCAGAAACTACATAAGTTTCCTCTCTTTCAATAAGTGGAATATAATCCTTTGCAAAATCATTAGCATTTAAAACTTCAAGAGGACCTATGATATTATCAATTTTATGTTCAAGATTCCAATCAACTATTATCTGTTCATATTCACTTTCACATCCTGGAGCACCCAACCCCTCATTTCAAATCTGTTCACATGCGAGGATATTGTGTTGAATCTCCTGAGCATCATTAAACATTTGTTGTAAGGTATTAGGCCTTATTTCCATTAGGAGGAAAGATAAATCTCGATGAACAATAGTGGCATACTGGAGCATGGAAACAACTTTAGTGGATCGAATTTCTTTGGGAAAATCATAATAAATACTGGAAAACCTTCTATTGAATGTGGAAATAGTTTCATTTCTTTACCTTTTCAAGGCACAAAATTCTATAAGTTGTAGGTCCAGATATTTCTTCTTACCCCAAAACTTCGAAAAACCACTCTTCAATTCTTCCCATGAGATAATTGTCTCTAGTTGGAAATGTTTAAACCATTCTTTGGTATCTCCTTTAAAGGTTTGAGAGAAATCCCTCGTATAAACATCGCCATGGTCAATATCAAACAAATCTATAAAATGGTCAAACTCTTGGATGTGTTTTTCAACTGTGATGGCACCATGTTCCCCAACAAATACAAGTAGGTACTCATAGTGATTTGGAGGAAAATCATGAAGGATGTGAGGTAATTTTAAGGGTATGTATCTGTGTTGGGTCTTGGAGAGTGTTGGATCAAGTGCATGAGGTGAAATATCAACCTTGGCTTCATGAGGCTCATCAACTTCGTCATGGTTAGCACATGGCTCAGATGGGAGATTTTGCTCAAAATCAGTGATAAACTAAGGAGATATCTGTATAAATTTAAGAGGAGGATATACTATTTCAAGATTATCATTATCATCATTTGCATGCAACAGGTGAAGAAAACTTTTTTTAGCAAGTTCAGGAAAGGACAAAAGGTAATTAATAACAAAAAAAAAATGTCTTGGAAAAAACTCAACTTTAGGTACTTCTTTTCTCCCATGATGTCCTTTCATACCTATTTCAAGGGATTTCATCTTCCAGTGGAGTCTCTGAATCACATTTGAATCATGAGTGGAGTCGACAATAAAATCTTCAGGCTGTCGAGTCTTTGGACAATGGAGTCATCATAAAAATCTTGAATTCTAGATTTTTGCAAATGGAGTCGTCAGGTGAATGATATACAACATTTATGTGTCTGAATACTCTCCATCATTAGTACTCAGATACAAAAAATTTCATATCTCCCAGGGAATATTTCACCTCCGGTCCCTGGCAATAGTGCCAAAATGTTAACACTCTCTAAATTTGTTCAACTGATAAAACAAATGACAGAGGTAACTGTTTCAACCAACTTTCGGTTAGATTCTGACCCTTCTAGCCAGAGAGGGCTCTCTTGAGCATATAACTATTTGAAATACTCAAAATATTTGGCAATGCATGCATAGAGGTTATATTCTTCCATAGTGTAAAATTTAAATGTGGTAGGACAAAACAATAGAGAAGGGCCATTTGGCAATGGGGTTTGTTTCTGGACACATATGAAGAGTTATAAGCTATGTATTCCCAGAGGGAACAAAGGAAAAATAGATATGATGTTCAATCAAATAAGTAATATGAGATGGAAGAGGAAAATAAAGGAAAGACAACTATCACCAAGAGGCGTCTAATAGAGGGTGAATCTCTTGGTATAATGTTAGAAGAAGAAACATGAAGGTTGGGTACTGCAAGCAGAGCACCAAGCACAAGTGAATTCTGAACCAGAAACCAATAAACACATAACAAGTATAATCGATGTGAAAAGGAGCACCAACAAGATGAATTCCTTTAGTTACTTAAGGATTATTACTAGCAACAGAAACAAATTCATGAATATGAAATACAGGAAAAAATATTTAACATCAACACCGTGATGAATCTCAACTATCTAAGAAAACCTTATTCGCTTATATTAAAATTCATAAGAAATTACAAAGTTCTCCTACTACAAGGGCGGGCCCTTCTCTGGTAAGTCCAACCATTCATTTTTATTTTTAACAATATATATAGATAAATTAGATATGAGACCCAAAATAGATCATCTTCTCCAAGATTCCAAAAATATATATCGGCCGTAGAGGGAGTAACGTACCAAAACTGAACTCCTACTTTCTAGGGAACATTATAAACAAAAAATGACATATTTGAGATTTTTACCCTGAATGCCACTTGTCTGCATCATCACAAATTCTCTGAAATATACTTGATTTACCTTGCCATTTATTTCAGGTTTTCAATCTCTTCCTTTAAAGTGTCAAGCCAATCAGGCTGGTTTTTTCCAGTACCTTCGACCATTTCATCTTTAGTCTTCTTCTTCCATCTCTTACTTATTTTAGTATTTCCATATTGCATGTGGTATCCATCTTCATATCCATTAATGATCAAATCCTTCATGATAGGATTCAATCTGATTTCTTCACCTGATCTCGGTTCATCCGCATATTTTGTGTGAAATTTTGTTGCCAGTATTTGCACAACAAGAATTTCTTTTTTCTTAATTGATAAGTTCATCCTACTATTTGAATTTCCCAATTTGTTGAAGGCCATTGGATATTTCTCCTCCATTTCCTGTGGTTTGGATGGAAATGGGATCATATTTCTCTCAACTATATAGGAATTGGACGAATGGTTCAATTTGCGATTAACCTGCTCTGGAATAAAACGTCAATTACCCGAAATAGAGTAATTTGACTTGTGTTTTGAGTAATAGTCGCCATTGAGTGCTAATAATGGGCTATTGACGAAAGTCCTTACAAGGATAACAACTTGTCATGTTTGACCATCAATTTCCAATGACGAGTCTTTAAATCAGTTATTTGGTGGTGCTCACTTGGCATTGCACAGACGAATAGTACCCAAACAAGTGTCTTGAGGTGATTTGACTGACTATAAACTTTCCTTTCCGCATGTGACCCATGGATTTAATGCATTTAATGACATTTAACATGTGATCTCAGGGTGTGACTTAGTGGTTTCAAGGTCACCCACTTTTCCCCCCAATTGCATCTAATGGTGCCACATGATCACGAGACGAAACCATGGTATTCTTATCAGCCTTCTTTCAAAATGTTAACCTCCACACTCGTTCTCAACCTGATATGATCCATAACCATTGATCTAAGGAACCCACGATACATGACTCAACGGGTACCATAAAATTCATACTTCTGCTAGACTTAGCCATGTCTCATAGATGTGGCCCTATCCTCCAGTTTATCACACTTTACACCGATTTAGCCTCTTTCTTAGCCCCGAGACTTGGATTTCATATAATTTTTTTTATAGTGATAACATATTGCATCACCGTTTTCTTTGAGATATTGATGGCACTTGTATTATCACAATATATTGGAATGGGGTCATCATACTCAACCTATATCTCTGTCAAAGTGTTTTTTATCCAAAGAACCTGTGTACAGTATGTTGTTGTTGCAATAGACTCTGCCTCAACTGTAGATAAAGATATTGATCATTGTTTATTACTTAGCCATGATACTAAACACTCACCCAAGTAGAACGCTTCTTCATTGGTGCTTCATCGGTCATCAATACAACCTTCCCAATATGCATCTGTGTAGGCAATAAGTGATAGGTCCTTTCCTTTTGGATACCATAATACAAGCTCTTTTGTTCCTTTGAGATATCGGAAAATCCTCTTTACTTCTAATACATGTGATTCCTTTGGTGTTTCTTGAAATCATGCCACCTATCCAACTTCTTGCATTACATCTCATCTGGATGTTGTCACATATAGTAGGCTACCAATCATTGAGTTGTATTGCCTCTGATATGTAGACTTTGAATCATCATCTTTTCTTAACGTGCAACTGGTTTGCATGGGAATGATAACTGCTTTGCAATCTTCCATTCTGGNAATACAAGCTCTTTTGTTCCTTTGAGATATCGGAAAATCCTCTTTACTTCTAATACATGTGATTCCTTTGGTGTTTCTTGAAATCATGCCACCTATCCAACTTCTTGCATTACATCTCATCTGGATGTTGTCACATATAGTAGTCTACCAATCATTGAGTTGTATTGCCTCTGATATGTAGACTTTGAATCATCATCTTTTCTTAACTTGCAACTGGTTTGCATGGGAATGATAACTGCTTTGCAATCTTCCATTCTGAACCTCTTTATAATTTCTCTAATATGCTTGGTTTGAGAAATAAAATTTCCTTGGTTTCTTTGATGTATCTGAAGTCCCAGAAAGAAGTATAGTTCTCCAAGTAATGACATTTCAAATTCATTCTGCATATCCTTTGCAATTTTTTGGCTTAACCTGCCATCATCACTACCGAAAATAATATCATCAACATAAAATTCAATTAATAAAATACTATCTTGACTTAACTTGATGTAGAGGTTGTTGTTTGCACTTCCCTTTTTGAACCTTATCTTTCGTAGATATTTATCCAGTCTAGAGTACCATGCTCTAGGATCTATTTTTAGACCATACAAGTCCTTCTTTGATTTACACACAAAATATGCATTCTCTGACAACTAAAATCCTTCTAGTTGTTCAATGTAGACTTCTTCCTAAAGTTCCCCATTCATAAAATCTGATTTTATGTCCATATGATACACTTTAATATTTTTGGAGCATGCATAATCTAAAATCAATCGAATTTCTTCCATTATGGAAACTGGGCAAATGTCTCTTCAAAGTAAAATCCTTCAACATGTGCATATCCTTTACATACCAATATAGATTTGTCCCTTGTAACCTGTCCATCTTCATTCAATTTATCCCTGTATACCCACTTTGTGCTGATCAAATTATTATCCTTTGGTCTTGGAACCAATTCCCAAGTGTCATTTTTCTCTATTTGATCAAATTCTTCATCCATGGTCTTATTCCAAAATCCATCCTTGTTGGCCTCTTCAAAACAGGTTGGCTCAATCGTAGATGTGAGTGCTAGGTGCATTTGTTCTGGTGAACGCATTATTCTTCTAGTCTCAACTCCTGCGTATTTGTTTCCGATAATCTGATCTAAAGGATGATTCTTCTATACTCGTCTGCTAGGTTTCTTTGAAGTCACTTGTTGAACTTTCTCTTCTTCTTCTGTTGGATCCTCTTCATCTTCCTCTTCTTTTTCATCTTTTGTTTCTTCTTCATAAAGCTGTTCCATTGATTAATTTTCGTCTTCCTTTANCAATCGTAGATGTGAGTGCTAGGTGCATTTGTTCTGGTGAACGCATTATTCTTCTAGTCTCAACTCCTGCGTATTTGTTTCCGATAATCTGATCTAAAGGATGATTCTTCTGTACTCGTCTGCTAGGTTTCTTTGAAGTCACTTGTTGAACTTTCTCTTCTTCTTCTGTTGGATCCTCTTCATCTTCCTCTTCTTTTTCATCTTTTGTTTCTTCTTCATAAAGCTGTTCCATTGATTAATTTTCGTCTTCCTTTAATTCTTGTCTACCCATTTCATCAATTGTTACATTGATGCTTTCCACATACTTGTTCAATCTCATGTTGTAACACTTGTATTCTTTCCTTGTACTTGAGTAACCAACAAGTAGTCCTTTGTCCAAACGAGAGTCAAACTTTCCCATTCTACCATCTTCTCTTTTGATGTAGCATTTGCTTCCAAAAACACTAAAGTGCTTTACATTTGTTGGTCTTCATTTCCATAGCTCGTAGGGAGTTTTGTCATTGTTGTTTCTGAGCATTACTCTGTTTTGAATGTGAACTGTTGTATGCATTAACTGTGTCCAAACAATATCTGTCAATTTGGAATCCATTAGCATTGTTTGCGCCATTTCCTGTATTGTCATGTTCTTTCTTTCAACAACTCCATTCTGTTGAGGTGTCCTAGCAACAAAGAATTTCCTTTTTATTCCATGACTGCTACAGTAATCCATAAATTACTTTGAAGTAAACTCTCCTCCATTATCATATCTCAAGTATTTTATTTTTGAATCCATTTCATTTTCAACCATTTCCTTATAGATATTGAAGTTTTCAAAATCTTTTGACTTATTCTTGAGAAAGAAAACTGTAGTCATTCTTGTACAATCATCAACTAATAACATAAATTATTTCTCACCTTTTAAACCCTTTGTTGTAGTTGTTCCAAATATATCAGTATGCACAATTTCCAGTGGTCTTGTCGTTGAATGTTCCTTTGATTTGAGCCTTGTCATTGTTTTCTTTCCTTATTGACAATGCTTGCATAAAGTGTTGGTTGGTTTCGTGATCTTGGGAATTTCTCTGTCTGCTTCCCTTTTCTTGAATTTAACAAGGTTATAAAAATGTATGTGACCCATTCTTATGTTCCATAGCCAACTTTCATCTTCCTTTCCTAGACAACACTTTTGATTTCCAATTTCACTTAACACATATGTGTTGCTTGAAGTTGTCGTAGCTGTAGCAATCAATTTTCCTGAACCTTATTTTCTTATCTCACACTTTTGTGAATTGAAAGTAACTTTATGACCTTGGTCACACATTTGAATCACACATAGAAGATTATGTTTCATATATTCTACTAGTAGAACATTTTCTTCCTTTGTATTCTTGTTCCCAATTCTGACTATGCTTTTTCCAATGATTTTAGCTGAGTCATCATTTCCAAAGGAGACTAGTCCATCTCTTTCTTTTTTTAATGTAAGAAGTATGTCTCTATCACCTGTCATGTGTTTTTAACAACCATTGTCAACATACCAACCACATTTCTTCTGCTGAGCTTGTAGATTGAGTGTGCATTCTTCATTGTTTTATTGATTCTTCTTTCTTATCCATGTCCTTTTCTGAGGTTCCTATCTGTGATTGTTGTTGTTCTATTGTGTTTCTCTAGGAGGGATTGTCATTCTGCAATATTTTTCCATGTGTCCAAAGTTGTTACACTTGTAGCATTCCACTTCAGTGCTCAATGATTCAAACCTATTGTAACTTCTTTGTGTTTCACTATACCTTCTTGGATAACATTTTTTTTTATGACTTTCAAAGTTGTTTATGTTCATGTTGTTAGCTCTTCAATTCATGACTTTATGTCCAAAATTATTACATGCATAACATAAACCAAAAATGATAGTTTGATACCTGGGAGTTGAAGAATTATGAAAGAAGGTGCTCTTATGAATCCTTCTTCTTCCTGAGACCTATCTGTTTCTGTCGGTCATTGATTCTGAAGTCTGAATCTTCTCGGTGGAGGAGTGTCCCTGCAATTTTCTCTCTAGACTTTCCTATCCCCTTTGATTGTTTATGCATAGATTTTTGGATATGTTTCTTGTTCTATTGTTTTGGATCTTGATCCATTTTATGTCTGATTGTATCCAAGTCCAGACTTGTCATGATTAGGCCTTTGACTGCTGATAATTTCATTAAAAACGTTTGAGTTGTTCTACATATTTTTCTTTTGAATATCCTTCCTTAATGCAACAATCTCTGCTTCCAAATTTTCAATGATCTTGTCTCTTCCTTCTAGATTTTCTTTGAGTGTTTCTTCAATTCTTTTATCTTCTTCAATTTGAACCTTCAAGTTTGTGATCATTTGTTCTAATTCCTGAGTGTCTTCTTTCTTGTCTAGTTCTTATTGTAGCTTCTTGTTTTTCCTCTTTTCTCTTTTGATAACTTCTATGGCACTCATCAATTCCTCTCAGTAGTCAACTTCTGCCTCTTCAATTTCTTCTTATAATTCTTCATATTCTTCTTTGGCTTCTTCATATTTTTCTTCGGAGTCTTCTTTATCAAAGTCTTATACTTCCATGAATAGAACTCTTTATGTCTCACTGCCACTGAATTCATCTTCATCTAATGATGAGATGTCTTCTTTGGTGCATAAGTTTTTCTTGAAAACTTTCTTTGTAGTTCTTTTGAATTTATATGTTTTTTAGCTTTTTGAGTAACCTTCATCATTTATCTTTTTCTTATGAAGACATTTGTTAGAAAAATGATCAATACCATCACAATTAAAACAAATTAAAGGAAGCTTACCTCTATACCTGCTGTCAGTTCCCTTGTTCAGTCTTTTGACAAAGTTGGCCACTTCCTCATCATATTCTGAGACGTCACTATTGTTGCTATGTTCTTTTTCTTGTTGCTTTCCATTTTGCTTTGATCTTTTGGATGCTTTGAAGGATTCCTCTTTTACATATGGATTTTCCTTTTCAGTTCTCTTTTCATATGCTGTGAATATTCCATGTAGTTCGTTCATGCTTATTTATTTTAGATCTATTCTTTCTTCTAGTGCTGATATCTTAGGGTCAAATCTCATAGGAAATGATCTTAGTACCTTTTGAACAATTATAGATTCTTCGATTTCTTCTCCCAATCCTATGATTGCATTTACTGTTTCATCGAATCGTAAGAAGTAAGATGCAATATTCTCATCTTCCTTCATTTTTAGTTGTTCGACGAACTGACCTCTGTAAGTTTGAAGCTTTGCTTCTTTGACTTTTGAATCTCCTTCAGAAATATTTCAAATTTTGTCCCAAATCTCTTTAGCAGATTTAGAATGTGCAATTTTGGTGAATACCATTTCACCAAGACCATTTAGAAGTGAATTTGTGGCTTTGGAATTATTTTGACCAAGTTTCACTACTTTGTCATTTGTTGGCGGAACTGTTGGTACTGTGTACCCATCTACAATTGATTGCCAAATTTTAAATCCTTGTTCCTGTATATATGTCTTCATTCTTATGATCCAAAATGCATACTTTTGTCCATCAAACTGTGGTATTCCATTTTTATACAAGTTGGTGCTCTCCGTGATCTACCTTTCAGTGGTTAAACTGATTTCAGAAGGAACCTGCTCTGATACCAATTGTTGGATTACTGAGAGGGGGGGTGAATCAATAATAGAGAAATCTAATCCTTTTTAACCATATAATGCATATGTTATATCAATGTAGCATTATCATCCAATAACTGTAGAGTAAATAAGAAATAAACAAATGAACAATCATACACATACACATTACACCAGTGCTTTACATGGAAACCCAAAGCGGGAGAAAACCACATAATTATTTTTCTTATATGTATTGAAGAATTACATTCATTGGAAGCCCCAAATTCCTTTGTTTTCTAGCTACAACTGGAAGGAGGCTCCAAACTCCTAGTTTCTCAGGCTACAACCTGAGGGAAGATCCAACTCCCCAATTCTTTGGCTACAACTAGAAGGAGGATACAACCCCCTAAGTTCTCTGGCTACATCTAGAAGGAGGATACAACCCGCTAAGTTCTCCGACTACAACCGAAAGGTGGTTACAATCACCTGTCCTTGCCCTGTCCAATCTCCTTTACGTATAAGTAGAATGATGGAACCATTGTCACACTATCACTATGAGATTTACCATTGTACAACTATATCAACTTGTACCACTGACCTATATCCAACTTGTACAAATGCCCTGTAATCAATCTGTACCTGAATTGAACATGTATCAACAAAAATACAACATGTACATGACCTATAGTGCTGCAACACATGTATGTACATGCCCTATTTGTTATGAAACCCACGTATGTACGTGACCAAACTATTATGCAGCCTGCGTATTCCTTCTCAAAAACTAGGGTTTCCTTTCTCTTGAAAACTTATGACCCTCTGTAACTTCTTTCACATAGATCTGTAACCTGTCACTGTATACAAGCTGTAATTCCTATGCATGTATCCTCATAGATAACATTTACCCAAATCATATATATCTCTCTCTAGTAATGTTCCATATAGGTGTGTGTAATCATGAACAAATATAATAACCCTCACATGATCTAGTCATCAAACCCTTTATGATATTCAACCTCTCAATACATCAACCACTTCACAATTACAAGCTCTTAACCATGTACTACAAAAACCCTTAGCCATATACCAAGAAATACAATATGTGCCTCAACAAGAAGTATCAATGATAAATATACCAACATTGTATTTATGTAGATATGACTTATGTAGAAGATCCCATGCAGCCACTAGTCTGTCTAGGGAGAATCCTCAATTCTCCATAGCCATTTATCATGCATACATCAAAATACAACTATTCTTAGAAATAAGACATAGATTTTGAATCAATGGATAGATCTGATGTATTTAAGCATTGTAGACCTTCCAGGGAGCTTGATCTCATAATTTAGAACCTCTGCATCTTCATATTCTCAAGTTTCATGGCTTTACCAACATGTACGCACCCTATACACTATCATCTCACGTACACCTCAATATGTACGCACTCTATACACAGTCAGTCTCCGTACACCTCAGAAAATAGGGTTTTTTAGTATTCTCTATAATTTTGAGAATTTCACTGTCAACCCTTCATACTAGCTTAGACTTTCGCAACTTCAGATGTATGAATGAGTACCTGCAATAAGACTCACACAAAAAAATGTATTCAATGTATTCAAGTGTGTTTTGATGAGAGAGCCTTGCCTCTTATTTATACTTTCATGTAGCATTACACTTTCCTTATTTTAGGGAGCTCTCCATTTACTTTATTATTTAAATAATTTATTTTGCAAACACTTTGACTTTTAGGGGCTTCTATATGACTCATGAGGGTTCTCCAACTTCATATGACTATAACTCTCTAACTGTGAGGAGTTATGTGACGTTCCACATACCACTGGAAATGGAATGAAAAGCACTAGCCATATAGTATAGTTTCACTGACAAATTCACTGACCTTCATCTGATTATTCCTCAATTAAGCATGGGTTATCTAACCATACTTATAAGATAACTCAATTAGCAAAGTGTATTCCCATGAGAGATTTCACCATAAGGGGACCACTTTGGATTTCATCCATTTGTACTTCTTATCAACCATGACAAGACAATAATGAGCCATCTTTACATAAAAAACACTTGGGTCTATTACCCAAACTTTGTGCTACTAGAATTTCTTCAAGGGATGACATCAATGAAAACCAACCTTAATCAACACTTTGTATCCATATACAAATGATTTCCAAATTTCAAATCCCTATGCTTGTATATATGTTTTAATCCTTCTTCTCCAAAATGCATACTTTTGTCCATCAAACTATGGTATTCCAGTTTTATACATGTTATTGCTCTGCATGATCTACCTTTCAGTGGTTAAACTAATTTCTGAAGGAACATCACTCTGATATCAATTGTTGGATTACTGAGAGGGGGGGGTGAATCAATATTAGAGAAATTTAATCTTTTTTAACCATATAATGCAAGTGTTATATCAATGTAGCATTATAATCCAATAATTGCAACGAAAATAAACAATAAACAAATGAGCAATCACACACATACACAGTACACCAATGTTTTTACGTGGAAACCCAAAGAGGGAGAAAACCACATAATTTTTTTTCTTATATGTATTGAAGAATTACGTTCATTGGAAGCACCAACTTCCTTTGTTTTCCAACTGCAACTAGAAGGAGGCTTCAACCCCCTAGTTTCTCAACTCCAACTCCCCATTTCTCTATCTACAACTAGAAGGAGGCTACAACCCCCTATGTTCTCAGACTAAAACTAGAAGGTGGCTACAACCACATGTCCTTGCCCCATCCAACCTCCCTGATG
>SNQJ01S0035870.1:70705-83357 GCA_010110895.2 Picea sitchensis | reverse complement strand
GTCGAACCCAATTGTAAATGTAAATACAAAGGTACGTAAGTTGGTGAGTTGTTTTGATATCATTTTTGTAGGCACATTTCATGGCATAGTGCGCGCATGTACTGGGCAGTAAAATGAGGAAGTGTGCACATTCCAGGATACCACACGCAGCATATGAAGTGTGCGTGATGTTGAGGCCAGGGATCCTTTGTGTGTATGATATGTTTTATAGGCTGGTGAGCCAGTTATAATAATCTAGGATGCTTATGTTTTGATTAGGCGAGAGAGAGCCTAGATGTTAAAGGCCAGTGTGCCTGTTTTTGTACATGTCTCATATTTAATATAAAATACATCGTTGCGCACAGACCGACCACGATAAAATATATGGAGGACTAAACTCCACTAGTTAGGGAAAGGGATGGGTTAAGTTAAGGAAAGGGGATAAGCTAGGGATCTTAAGCCAAAAAGAAATATTATCTTAATATTTCTTAAATCATAAAGTATGGATAATTATGTTATCCTAAGTTCTAAAGTTGGGGCAAAGTGGGCCAAAGTAGCTCCCAACATGACAAGTGTCAAGTTGGGGACATGCATACATATTGGGGGACTTAGTTCATTTCGGGCACACCTCCCATCATTCATCAATGCATTCATCCATGATTCCAGGATGATTTTGACTCACGCAATCAATTATCCTTCATACATTCCTATCACTATACCTGAACCATGTCCATAGCCATATCCATTGTGTAGTTGGTTAGCTTGGGATATGGACTGAAGAAGTGGATTGTCAGGCCCATGGGATATTGAAGAGGCAGGTTGTTAGGCCCGTGGGATATTGAAGAGGCGGGTTGTCAGGCCCGTGAGAAATTCTCTAGGTGAGAGACTTGTTGGGGGTTGATTTCTTGAAGGTATTGAACTATAGCTACAGGGCTCTGAGACTTCCTTTCTGGCCTGTTGTTGAAGCCCTGGAAGGGAAGTGGGGCAGCCGAGGGACTGTTGAGCAAAGAAGGGGCACACTTCCTTGGGTGGGATAGGAATGTGGGGAATGAGGGACTGTAGGTTGTTAGTTGGGTGAGCACCTGAGAAGGAGTCTTTCATGTTGTTCATGAGCCTTTATCCTGGTTAGGAATCCCTTTACCCGGGTGGAGTTTAGTTCCAGCTCGGGGGTGACTCATTGTTGACAGTGATGAACAGTGTGGTCTAAGGATGGGAGGTTCGTGGAAGGTCTACAAGCAGTTGGTTATCTTCTTAAAAAGATAAGTGTGAACTGTGTGATAAATTTATATGTTGCATTGTTATTCACATAATATTTTATGAGTTTATCCTATGCATGATTATGTATGTCTATATGCTTATGGGTATTGCATGTATATGCTACATATCTAGATTTACTATTATTTCAGTGTGAATCTATGCATTTACATAACATATTTATCTATTCACGTATTATATATAAATCTTTCGCAAGAGATCTGTATGTGTATATGTTTTAATCGCATGCATATAGAAAATATGTATGTGGCATAGCTTAGTTTGGATGCTGAGTATGTTACAGTATGTTCCGCATAGAGAATGTATGTGTTCTCTAGCATAGTGTGGCACGACATGGATGGTCGGGGATGTTACAAATAGGTTTCATAGCTAAGTAAGGTGTCTGAGTAGCAACATGGCCCAACCTATTGGTGGATAGGGATGTTAAAAATTGGTATCAAAGCTTCGGTTTCCAACATTGAGCCTGGATGGGCCAAGAAAGTTGAGATTGAAGTGAAATGTCACAGAGGATTTATTTCGAAGTGACCAAATTTTGAATTATGGAACGTCCATGGTAAAAAGTAACAACAATTGAGCGAATTGGGAAAAAGCCCCAATTTCGGTTGGTAAATTCATGGAGAAGTTTGGTCAAGTGATGAGATATTATCGATTTAATATCTATTCTAGCAAATTTGGACCCGTAATTGGTCAAGTTTGAAGTCACAGTGAAGCCATGACAAATGGAGCAGAATTCATAATTAAAATTATCAATTCGTGAATTGATTTTGGAGAAATTTGTTCGAGAAATGTCAACCCACAACGATTTGTTGTTGCAGAGGCTGAATTGGTGTTCTCGGGGTGAAATTGAATCAATTTCTTAGTTGCATAACGTCTATGGTAAATTGGGGAAAATGTTAAGCAAAAGCCTCAATTTGTGCAGCATAATGCATGAGGAATTGATGCACTGTAGAAATCTCGTGATGTCTAAAATTCGTTACTGTGTGGCAGGATATTGGCATATTGGTGTGCATGTTAAATTTTGGTGCCACACAGAAAATGTTAGCGTGCAAGAGCGCGCAGTAAATTTTGACGTCGTGCAGAAACAAATATTGGTGTACAAGTGCGCGCATTAAATTTAGCATTCCACGGAGTGCACACACACAAAAAGTGTGCGTGGTGTAAATATTCCTAATAATGGCACATAGGGTGTATGTAGTATTGCCAGAGCGCAGAGGATTTTGGTTGTCGCGCACAGTATGAGTATAAGTTGTCTCACGATAGTGTAATCAATGGTGCGCACAAATTATTGTGTGCGGTGGGGGCATATTGAACTTTAAATGGTGCAATGTATAGAAAGAAATGCATTTGGAATACCATCACACGATACAAAAACTGTGCACAACAGGTATCAGGGAAAGAACCAAAACGATGCGCAACAGATATTAGCATGCGACACAAAAATGCGTGCAAGTTATTGGCGCGACAAAGAAGTGATACACAGTGGTTTTAAAGTGCATGAAGCATGATTTGCCTTTTGATGTTGCATCACATGGAAAATACAGGTGCACAGATTGAAATTTGTGCATGTGAAGTTGTTTGAAGGGTGAAGAATAACATAAACAGTGAAGGGTAAATTATAAGACCCAAACAGCTCAATGGAGCCATAACTTTCTGCTCAAGACTCGGAATCGAGCATGTGAGAAGGAGTTGGAAAGTTATTGGACAGTGGAATATAATTATCCAGCCAGAAAATTGATCAATGCATTCAAATTTTCAGGAATTCAGAAGAAATAATTATGATATATATTAATGAACCAGAATGGTTCATATTTTCATCAAAATTGCTAGAACAATTAACAACAAATAGATCAAAATCATCTTAAAGTCCAGAGTAATGGAAGAGGCACAAGGGACTTACAGCCAGGAATATGAAGTCAAAGGGTTGGATGTCCATTTGAACATGGAAGGAGCAAACTCTAAGGGACATGGAGAAGAAAGGAATGAAAACATGAATATGGCAGAGACCATTAAAAATTTGTAGAAGGATTTCCAAAGCCATAAGGCTGATAATGAAAGGATTATGAGAGCCAAGGAGCATCAGGATGAATTCAACATGAAGTTATTATAGAGCTTGAACATAATAGAAAATAAATTGGATAAGAAGAGTGGCTCAAGAAAATCGGGAAGTCACAAGTCTCGTGATGAGAAAAGAAAAACAAGAAATGTTAGCGGGCATCACCACCACTCCCCGAGGAATTCCAATAAGAGATCACATAGCAGATCAAGTCCATCACCTTCTATAAAGCATGAGAGTTCTAGGGTGGATAAACTGCGAGGATAAATGAACAAAATCAAACCTCCTACATTTGATGGTGAGCAAAAGAAAGATGAAGATGCAGAAACATGGTTGTTGGGCATGAGAAAGTATTTCCAATTACATAATTACTCTTCTTATTTAAAAGGTATAATTTACATCTATCAACTCAAAGGAAAAGCATCCATGTGGTGGGATCATCTTGTGCAGGTGCAGCACATTAAAGAGAAAAGTGTTACTTGGAGAAGATTAAAGAAGTATTTTGAGAAGAAATACTTGACTAAGAGATACTATGACAAGAAAATAAAAGAGTTCTTTGAACTGAAGCTTGGGAGTATGACCATTGATGAATATGAGAGAAGGTTTTTTGAACTGCTGAAGTATGTATCTTTCATCAAGGACAAGACAGTGAATATTCAAAGGTATTTGAGTGGATTTCCATCATTTATCAATGACAAAATATAGTATGATGATCCCAAGACATTAGAGGAGAACATAAGGCGAGCTAAATGCCTATATGATCAACAAAAATCAAGGCCAACATTCCAAAAAGATTGGGAAGACAAAAAGAAATTCAAGATGGATCAGAGGAAGAAAGGATATAAGCCATAATTCTTTAGAAACAATCCTGAGGGACAACAAACTCCTAAAGAACCCAGAATGATTGACATAGGGAGTCAAAGGCCAAGGAAACCACCTATTGAATGTTGGGATTGTAAATGGGATCACATGTTCATAGAATGTCCTCACAGAGGTGAAAAAGGGAGGACTGTTCACAATGTATAGCAAGCTGAAATAGTGGAGGACATGGGAAGAAAGGTACCCAAGATATATGTAGCCTTGGATAACAAGCAAGCAAAGTATCAGTCACATATGATTGAAGTGGAAGGTATGATCAACAACCAAACCATTGTTATTTTAATTGATTTAGGAGCTAGTCATAGTTATATAGATCCTAAGATAGTGGAAAGTTTGTGTCTACCAAGAAGAAAGCATGGGAAATCTTGCTTGGTGCGGTTGGCTATAGGAACCAAAAGAAAAGTTAATGAGATGGTTAAGTCATGTCTTATGGACATGAATGGAATGAACACCCGGGAAGATTTGAACATCTTGCCTTTAGGTTCCTATGACTGTCTAATTGGGATGGATTGGTTGGAAAAACATCATGCTCTCCTAGAATGTCATAACAAAGTGTTTACGTACTTGGATGAGGAAGGGAAAATAAGGAAAGTGTAGGGAATTCCTAGGGCAGTAACCATCATAGAGATTTCAGCATTGCAACTAAAGAAATATTACAGAAAAGGGTTTCAAATATTTGCAGTTCATATGGAGGAGACACCTAAAGATAAGGTGCCAAATTTGGAAGATTATGCAGTCCTGGATGATTTTGAAGATGTTTTCAAGGAGGTACCAGGACTACCCCCAAGGAGGGACATTGATTTCTCTATAAATCTAATTCTTGGAACAACTCCAGTGTCAAAGACTCCTTACATAATGAGTACACCAGAGCTAAAGGAGTTGCAAATGCAACTTGAAGAACTTCTAAAGAAGGGGTATATACTCCCAAGTGTATCACCTTAGGGTGCCCCAGTCTTGTTTTTGAAGAAGAAAGATGGAAAATTAAGATTGTGCATTGATTTCAGACAGTTGAATAAAGTGACTGTTAAGAACAAGTATCCTCTGCCAAGGATTGATGATTTTTTTGATCAATTGAAAGATGCAAAGATATTTTCAAAGATAGATCTCATGTCAGGATACCATCAGGTAAGGATTAAAGAGGAAGATATCCATAAGATCTCCTTCAAGACAAGGTATGGTCATTATGAGTTCACAGTGGTTCCATTTGGGTTGTCAAATGCACCAGCTGTTTTCATGTGCTTAATGAATGGTGTTTTCCATGAATATTTAGACAAGTTTGTCATTGTCTTTTTGGATGACATTCTCATATATTCCAATCCAGAGGAAGAGCATGAACATCATTTGAGGATGGTTTTGCAAGTATTAAGGGAGCATCAATTGTATGCTAAATTGAGCAAGTGCTCATTTTATCATAAGCAAATTCACTATTTGGGTCATATCATTTCTAAGGATGGGATAGCAATGGATCCTGAGAAGATAGAAGCCATTAGAGAATGGGTAGTGCCAAGGAATGTGACAGAGGTGAGATCATTCATGGGCCTTGCAGGATACTATAGGAGATTTATAGAAGGATTTTTGATGATTTCACGCCCAATCACTTCCTTGCAAAGAAAGGGTGTGAAGTTTCAGTGGCCATTGGATTGTGAAAAGAATTTCCAACACTTGAAACAATTATTAACAAGTTCTCCAGTATTAAGGATAGCAGACCCAAATGAAGACTTCATTGTATGCACATATGCATGTAAAGGGGGACTTGGTGGAGTCCTCAGTCAAAATGGGTTTGTTATATATTATGAATCAAGGAAGTTGAAGGAGCATGAAAGAAACTATGCCACTTATGATTTGGAGTTGGCAGCCATAGTACATGCTTTGAGGAAATGGAGAAACTACCTCATGGGGAAAAGGTTTGAGATCAGGAAAAACCATAATGGTCTGAAATATTTGTTTGATTATCCAACTTAAATGCTAGGCAAAGCAGATGATTAGAATTTCTAAGTGAATATGACTTTGATATAAAGCATATCAAGGGGAAAGATAACAAAGTGGTTGATGTGCTCAACAGAAGAGTGCATGAAATGCATGCTACAACCATTAGCATGTATCAATCAGATTTGAAACATAGAATTACAGAGATTGCCAAATCAGATTTACAATACAAGGATTTAGTGGAAAAACTACAACAAGGTAGTTTGCAGCAGAAAAATGAAGAATACAAGCTAGATAAGGATGAAATTCTCATGTACAAGGGAAGAATTTATGTACCAAATTCCCAGGAGTTGAAAGATCTGATATTGAGAGAAATGCATAATGTGCCTTATGCTGGGCACCCAGGATATCAAAAAACTATTGCAGCTGTCAAGAGTCAATATTATTGGCCGGGCATGAAGAAAGAGGTTGCTGATTTTATTGCCAGATGTTTGGAATGTCAAAAGGTAAAGGCTGAGCATAGACACCCAGCTAGTTTTCTACAACCATTACCCATTCCTGAGTGGAAATGGGAAGTTGTATCCATGGATTTCATTACCAAACTACCCAGAACAAACAAGAAACATGATTCTATCATGGTAGTGGTGGATAAGCTTACCAAAGCTACCCATTTTATTCCAGTTAAGCTCACTCACAAGGCAGTGAACATTGTTGATGTTTATATGAGGGAAATTTCTAGATTACATGGCATACCCAAGACAATTGTGTCTAACAGAGATCCAAAATTTACCTCAAAATTTTGGAAGGGGTTATTTAATGGATTTGGAACAAATTTAAATTTTAGTACAACATATAATCCAGAAACAGATGGACAAACAGAGAGGGTGAATTAGGTGATTAAGGATATGTTGAGAATGTATGTGATGGATAAACCATAAAAATGGGAAGACTGCCTACACTTGGTAGAGTTTGCTTATAACAATGGGTACCAAGCATCTCTAAATATGAGCCCATTTGAGGCACTTTATGGAATAAAGTGCAACACACCAGTAAGTTTGGATAACCCAACAGATAGAGCAGTGGTTGGGACAGAATTACTTAGGGAAATGGAAGAGAAAATGTTGAAAATAAAACAAAATTTAAAGGCTGCCCAAGACAGGAAGAAAAAATATGTTTATAAGGGCAAAACTCACAAGGAATTTAATGTGGGAGACCATGTATTCCTGAAAGTGAAATCTAACAGAAGTTCCCTAAAGTTGAGAAATTGTTCAAAATTGGCAGCTCGATATTGTGGACCATTTGAAATCCTAGAGAGGATTGGTCCAGTAGCTTATATGATTGCATTTCCTGCATCTATGTCTGTTCATAATGTATTCCATGTATCATTGCTAAAGAAATATATACCTGATGCTAATCATGTTATTGATTGGAATGTGATTCAAGTGGAGCAAGAAGGCACTTTTCAAGTGCATCTGGTGCACATTCTGGACCGAAAATCAAACAACTCCAAAATTGAGCCATAGGTCTTGTAAAGGTCCATTGGACCTGGTACATTTCTGAGGACGCTACTTGGGAGCATGAGGATGCAATGCGGGTAGAATACCTGCATTGTTTTGAGGATTTTTGAAACTTTTTTGTACATGGGTACATGATGCACTGAGGACAATGCATAATTAAGGGGAGGGGATTGTAATATCCCTAGGCCAAACCCAATTGTAAATATAAATACAAAGGTATGTAAGATGGTGAGTTATTTTGATATCATTTTTGTATGCACATTTCATGGCATAGTGCGTGCATGTACTATGCAGTAAAATGAGGAAGTGTTCACATTCCAAGATACTGCACATAGCATCTGAAGTGCGCGCGATGTTGAGGCCGGGGAGCCTTTGTGTGTATGATATGTTTTATAGGCTAGTGAGCCAGTTATAATAAGCTAGGATGATTATGTTTTGATTAGTCCAGAGAGCCTAGATGTTAAAGGCCAATGCGCTTGTTTTTGTACATGTCTCATATTTAATATAAAATACATTGTTGTGCACAGACTAACCACGATAAAATAGACGGGGGAATAAACTACACTAGTTAGGGAAACATAGGGGCTAAGCTAAGGAAAGGGGCTAAGCTAGGGAGCTTAAGCCAAAAAGGAATATTATATTAATATTTCTTAAATCATAAAGTATGGATAATTATGTTATCCTAAGTTCTAAAGTTGGGGCGAAGTGGGCCAAAGTAGCTCCCAACATGACAACTGTCAAGTTGGGGGCATGCATACATATTGGGGGACTTAGTTCATTTCGGGGACACCTCTCATCATTCATCGATTCATTCAACCATGATTCTAGGATGATTTTGACTCATGTAGTCAGTTATCCTCCATACATTCCTATCACTGTACCTGAACTGTGTCCATAGCCATATCCATTGTGTAGCTGGTTAGCTTGGGAGATGGACTGAAGAAGTGGGTTGTCAGGCCCATGGGATATTGAAGAGGCGGGTTGTGAGGCATGTGAGAAATTCTCTGGGTGAGAGACTTGTTGGGGATTGATTTCCTAAAGGTGTTGAACTACAGATGCAGGGCTCTGAGACTTCCTGTATGGCCTGTTGTTGAAGCCTTGGAAGGGAAGTGGGGCAACCAAGGGACTATTGAGAAAAGAAGGGGCACATTTCCTTGGGTGGGACAAGAACATGGGGAATGAGAGACTGTAGGTTGTTATTTGGGTGAGCACCTGAGAAGGAGTCTTTTCTATTGTTCATGAGCCTTTAGCTTGGTTAGGAATCCCTTTACCTGGGTGGAGTTTAGTCCCAGCTCAGGGGTGACTCACTAATTGAGAGTGATGAATAGTGTGGTCTAAGGCTGGGAAGTTCGTGGAAGGTCTGCACGCAGTTGGTGGTCTTCTTAAAAAGGTAAGTGTGAATTGTGTGATAAATTTACATGATTCATTGTTATTCACATGATATTTTATGAGTTTATCCTATGCATAATTATAGTTGTCTATATGCTTATGGGTATTGCATGTATATGATGCATGTCTGTGTTTACTGTTATTTCAATGTGAATCTATGCATTTACATAACGTATTTTCATGTTCATGTTTTATATATAAAGCTTTTGCAAGAGCTCTGTATGTGTATATGTTTTAATCGCATGCAGATAGAAAATATGTATGTGGCATAGCTCAGTTTGGATGTTGAGTATGTTATAGTATGTTCCACATAGAGAACGTATGTGTTCTCTGGCGTAGCGTGGCCCGACATGGATGGTTGGGGACATTACAAATCAGTTTCAGAGCTAAGTAAGGCGTTTGAGTAGTAGCATGGCCCGACCTGTTGGTGGTCGGGGATGTTACATTCTTGCTTGAACATAATGCAGGTTTTGGGGATCATAGCTGCCATTGATTGATGGATTCATGAACAACAGAGGATCTGTTGTAGCTTGCCCATTAAATCATTGTTCATTGTTTAAGAAAATATTTATCTATTACATAAAGGATCTCTGTTAAATGGTTGTTCTTCCTTTTTTCATATTCACCATGCTTCTACTCATAATTATATATCTCTTTGTCTGATATACATTTTGATTTCCTTTGATCCGTAGGATGTTATGAATCCATTCCCAATGGAATGCCTCTGCAGAATTTTGGTTTCCCTCTACCTTTCTTTCTCATCATGTTGATCCTCCTATTCAAAAACCATTTTAATCCATTTACATTTCTATGTTACCAAGAATACTCTCATTTGTAGTATGGGAGTGACTCTTGGAGTGCTAATAGGTTTAACATCACCCAGAAGTTAATGGAAGCATTATACATATCTTTTCGTTGGGCACTGGTTTGTGTTTAGACGCTCATATTACAGTGTTGTTTAAGATATTGACTTCATTTCGTTTGCTATTGGAAGTGGTCGACTATTGTTTTGGTAGCCCTTACAGTCGAGAGTATTGCTACATGTTATATGTATGTGGTAAATTGTGAAAGGAATGAGTTGTCTACGATTTTCGAGGACTTAATCCTTTGATCAAACCACATGTTCTTAATTTCCACTTGTTGTGTTTAAACCCTAAATATAATTTTGATATCATTTTACTCTAGTCAAGGGTAAATGGAGAACTGTGTGTGCTTGGTTGATTGGGCACGATTTGGTTATGTTCCTTGTTGGGAAATTCTAGAAGAATTCTATACCTAATTGCTTATTTGAATCTTGATCTTGAAGTGTTGAATGTTATTTGGTTCAATCCTTATGTTGATTGTATTTAAAATACACATGTGTGTGAATTGATTGGGGCCCGCATAAGAGTTATAACACCTAGTTTGATTGTGTTGAACAATGTTTAAATAATGGACAAGTGGTGGTAAATAATGTGCATGCTCTTATTGGTTTTAAAGAATAATTATTGTATATAAATGGTTGGAAGCATTGTGCGTATTTATATTGGTTTTAAAAGATTTAGCATTGGAATTATAAATGGTTGTGGCTCAAGGGGTTATTGTGGTTTATCATATTGATTGCAATGTTGTTTGTTAGGACTGGTATATAAACATTATATGGATACAAATGTTGTTGTAATTGAATATTTCTAGGCATATAGATTATTGTTTGGAAGACAACAAGAAATTTGTAAGGAAGTAACAATTTAAATTGTGATTTTGAAAGTGAATATTGTTGAAATTTGAAGGTTGGCACATAGATTTGTTTGATTGCATGTTTTAATTTATTTTTATATGAACAGTTCCATTTTATTTCCCTGTCATTTTACCACTTTTATATCATTACACTCCCCTCATAATCCAAATTTCATTTTGGCATCCCTATTCTATGAAATAAATTAAAAGGGTCTGTGTAACAATGACAAAAGAGATAACACGACAATGATTAGCCACTGATATTTTGGTATTTTATTACACAGTTAAATTATTTAATTAATTATTAAGAAGTATTTGTGTATTAATCCCCTATCATTATACCACTTTTCTCTCATTAAACTCCCTCCATATGTCCCATGAACCCTATCACCCCATGCTCACTTGGTGATTATTAAATGGTTTGTTATGGATGGATTTGCATGTATTTTTTGTCAATTTCTAAGCCAATTTTTTATTCATGCAAGAAGAATGTCATGTATGGTTTATTAAGGGATTAGTTACTAACAAAATGCTGCTATAGGATGAGTTTCTTCAGTAGGGGCAGCCATGGAAGAAATAACAGAGGTGGGGGAAATTGGAACAGAGGGCCTAAAAGGCCTAGATTTTCCATTCATTTTTATGTTGATCCCCAAGAATTGAACCAGTTGTTTCAAGTTCCGTTCCTTAACTGGATTTCAGATGGATTAGTACAACCTCAACCAGGGAGACCCCCCTTTCAGCCTCAGAACATCCCTGGCATTCATGTTTCTCCTCATGTGTCCTTGCAACCAGAAGTCCTTGAAAATGATGGATGACAAGAGATTGTCAACCCGGATGTCTCTAACCATCATGGCTGGTCCAATATGTCATTACCTCTTCCATGACCTATCAATCCTAATGTTCAGATTGCCCCTATTGATTCACCTATTCAATCTTCACATGCTAGTAAAAGACCTAAAATTGATATTTCCCCTATGAAAGATAAAATCAAAGATGTTGCCTCCCCTTATTCTCCCTCAAATGATTCCTAAGAATATGTGTCCTCCCACATGCATTTGAAGGATGATTGTTCCCATGTAATCAATGAAATACAACCTCAAGGTTCAAATCAACCACAAGCTACTTCCGAGAAATCAAAGGGGGACAATAGTGATAAAAGAAAAATTGTCTCTCAAAGTGGAAAGTATGTCTTTTAGTTTATTTGTTTTTATGATATGAGTTGATAAAGACAATGTTAATGGTCTGCAGAAAATTTGGACAAAAAGGTTTGTTTTGGATAATGTGGATTATTATATATTTTTGGATATGATTTAAATTATTTTTGATATTTAAATATTCAATTTTGAAGGTATCTAAGGGAGTTACAATGGTGGCATGTATTGAAATGATTATCCATTTGTGTTATATTTTATAATTTGAAAAGAAGAAAAGACGGGAGTCAGAAGGGGTCCCACCTACCTAGTTATTATTAATTAAATACCCTTAACTATTATTATTACTATTATTTATTTCTCCTAAACTAAATTTGTTAAGTCAAACTAACTTAACTAAAGAAAGTACTTGAACTACTTCAACTTATTTGGAAAGCATAAAAGCTTAGTGAAAAGAAGAAACAAAGAGGAGAATAGAAGGAGAAAGAAATACTAAGGTTTACTCTTTTGATTTCATGAGACAGTTTCAGTTTTCATTCATTCTTGAGTTTATTCAAAGCCTAATTCTCTTTTGACAGCAAGGTTCAAAACTAAACCAAACCCTTCATATGTTTTTATTAGAGGTGTTGATCCATCCTTGATAGTCTGTGTATTCTTGTATGTTTGTGGATTAAGTTTCATAGTTGATAAAGGATATTTTGCAGAGTCAAATTGGCAACAGTCTGTGGAAAGATGATCCATATTATAAATTTTAGTTTTACTTCTTG
>SNQJ01S0035870.1:55748-70695 GCA_010110895.2 Picea sitchensis | reverse complement strand
TCCTTACTTGGTAGCACTTCCTGTTTAACAACATCCTTCATTTCTCTAAATACCACATCTCGGCTATACACTACCTTCTTAGTTTCTGGGTTCCAAATTTTAGAACCTTTGAGACAATCTTTATATCCAATAAAGGTACATTTTTTAGCCTTCTTATCCAGCTTACTCCTATTTTCCTTTGGAACATGAACATATGCATTGAAGCCAAATACCTTAAGATGTGTGAGAGAAGGTTCCTTACTAGTCCATACCTCTTGTGGAGTCTTGTCACCCAACACTGATGAGGATGATCTGTTGACCAGATAACATGCAATACCCACAGCCTCTGCCCATAATTATTTCCCTAACCCAACACCATTGAGCATGCACCTTGCTTTTTCCATCAGCATCATATTCATCCTTTCTGCAACTCCATTATGTTGAGGTGTATATGGAGTAGTCTTCTACCTTGCTATACCACACTTCTTATAGAATTATTCAAATCATTCTCGCAGAACTCTCCACCATTATCTGTTCTCAACACCTTAATTCTTTTCTCTGTTTGATTCTCAACTAGAGCCTTAAACTCTTTAAACCTGTCAAAGACTTCATATTTCTTCCTGAGGAAATATATCCAAGTTTTCCTTGAGAAGTCATATGTAAATGATACATAGTACATAGATTTTCCCAATGATGGGACTGACATAGGTCCAAAAACATCACTCTGAACTAGTTGTAAAATTCCTTCTGCCCTCGTTGCCCCAGAGGGGAATCTTACCCAATTCTGCTTCCCATATAGACAATGTTCATAGAAATCAAAATCTAGAGAGCAGTTATACATACCTTCAACCATAACTTTACCATGTAGTAGTTGAAGACCCTTCTCTTCGATATGCCCCAGTCTTTGATGCCACAACATAACCTTTTTTCTAGAGACTGTAGGAGTTCTTTATTCTTCAACTCCAATATCAGGAACAATGGAGCTATTACACCCATCACTAATAGTGCTTCCTAGTAGCTCATACAGAGTTCCAAACCAAACTCCCTTCATCAACACCATTGCTCCTCGAACCATCCTGCAAGTTCCCTTTTCAAAAATTATTTTTTCCCCTGCATCTTCCATTTTGCTTATAGAAATCAAATTTCTAGCCATACCTAGGATGTGTAGAACACCAAGGTGTTCTAATCCTTCCATATATGAGTCTCAAATTGACCCTTCCTCTTCCTATGATTCTGGTTGTCGAATCATTACCTAAGAAAACATTACCTCCATCATACTTTTCATATTAGTAGAACCACTCTCTGTGGGGAGTCATATGAAAGGATGCACCAGAGTCAATCAACCATGCCTCATGATCTGCATGTGTGCTTGAAGAGGCCAAGTACACATCCCATCCTTCTTCCTTGGATGTCTTTTCTTCTATAGAAGATTCTTCATATCCGTTCCTTTTCTCAACTTTGGATATACACTGCTTCTTGTAGTGCCCTTCTTTTCCACACCTCCAACATACCCTTACAAAATTTCTAAGAGATTTAGATCTACCCTTAGACTTAGATCTCCCACTTGAGAAATTAGATATATTTCTTTCCTGGGAATGTCCTCTTGCAAATAATGCGTATGTGCTATGTCCTTCCATATTCTTTTGTCTCATCTCCTCCAACAACAAGGATGAGACCACTTCTTCAAACTTCAAAGAAATTGTATTACTACCTATGGCCACAACTAGACTATCCCACAAGTCTAGTAAAGAACACAACAAACTGATACATTTATCTTCATCTAAAATTTTAATCTCAATAGATACTAACTGACTTACCACAGTATTGAAGGCATTCAAATTCTCTACTATCTCTCATCCTCAAGTTATATAACTTCTTTCTCAGGAATAGTTTATTTACCAGGGACTTAGACTGATACAAATTTCCCAACTTTTTCCATAAATCCTTGGCTGTAGATTCCTTTGACACATTCAGTAATACTGAATTGGAGAGACACAGTCGGATTGTGCTCTTTGCCTTCCGATCCATCTTTTTCCAGTCATATGCAGAAGTTCCTGTAGGTGCAGTACCTGGATCTACTGTGATCCACTCATCTCTGTCCACCAAAATATCTTCCATCTTGAGCTTACACAACTCAAAGCTTTTCCCATTAAACTTCTCGATCTCCATCTTCGAATTTCTTGCCATTTCTTTTCACCTGAAAAACAATACCATAGATCTCTCACTATAACAAGACTTATCACAGTCTCAAGCCAAACCCTTAACCACAAAGGTGTCCCCCTGAAGCCAATAAAGCTCTGATACCAAATGTAAATTATAACCTTGTACAATGTCTATTGTAAACAGATATTCAGGAAAGAACATAGAGTATACAATGGAAAATAAAAACATTACACAGAGATTTTTTTCCCCTGGAAACCCAAACTGGGAAAACCAGCATATATTATATTCATTCAGTGTGTTACATTGTTTACAATACAATATACATATAGGATACAGTGGCATCCAAAACACTAACCCAATGACCTGTATTAGTCCAAAACCCTAATTCCTTAACCAGAAATAGAAAACCATCCGCAAAAACCATGTGCCAAAAAAACCACCTAAATACATGACACGTTTCCCGAGGTAGAAATTTTTTTCTGGGGGCGTTGCCCCGAACCCCCGCAAGGGGGGATCCGCCCCCCTGAACCTCCCGAGGGGGGGGCTAGTTCCCCCCCCTCTAACCTCCCTATGCATCCGACGCATACACTCAGACACTACTACTCGTGCAAAGAATATAACACATACCCAACAAGCTTGGTATGCCAAAATGAACAACTTTCTTATTGACACCAGATTCTCTAGATGCCATTCTAATCCTAATGTTCATACCATGAAAGTAGGAATCCATCTCATAATCCTTTTCCTTTATGTTGATGACCTTACCATTACTAGTAGTGACTCAAAACTTTTAAACCATGTGAAAACTAGCCTTAAGAAGAAATTTGAAATGATAGACTTAGGTTTTCTGCACTATTTCCTTGGCATTCAAGTTTTTCAAACCAATGAAGGAATTTTTCTTTCCCAATCTAAGTATTCTTGTGACATTCTTCATCACTTTCACATGGATGATTGTAAACCAACCCCTTATCCCTTCTAGTCTCGAGTCAAGCTTACTGTCACCTGTACTTCTCCTGAAGTTGATGCCACCCTATACCGTCAATTAGTTGGTAGACTCTTATACTTGACTCATACCCATCCTGATCTTTCCTTTTCTATTGGTCTTGTTACCCAGTATATGAAAACACCCCATGAAATCCATTGGAAAGAATCTAAAAGAATACTTCGCTATGTACGTGGTATAGTTCAGTTTATGATACATTACAGTTCAGGGGGGAATCCTTTATTGGTTGGTTTCAATGATTCAGATTGGGCCGACGACCTTGATGATCAGAAGTCTACTGCAGGTTATGTTTTTAGCCTTGCTTCATGACCTGTCACTTGGGCCAGTAAGAAACAACAGGCAATTGCACTTTCTTCAATAGAAGCAGAGTACCAAGTAGCAGTAAATGCAAGTTGGGAAGTCTTGTGGCTTCGACAAATCCTTTCATAGTTTGGATTCGAGAAAAAAATTTCGACTAGCCTTTGGTGCGACAATAAAAGTGCCATAAAGCTTGCCAAAGACACAGTTCAACATCAGTGCAACAAGAACATCAAGTTACACATGCACTTCATCAGAAATCTCATTCATGATTAAGTTATTGAAGTGCTCTTTTCCCTATAGAAGATCAAGTTGCAGACATTTTCACAAAGTCTCTTACAGAAGCGAAGTTTTCCAAACTTCGCTCTATGTTAGGAGTTTAGGAAGTTGGCATTAAGGGGGGATATGCTCTAATGCCTCCTTCCTTCTTCTATTGTGTCAACATTGTAAATCCTTCAATCCTATCCCAAGTTGTTCTTAACGGGGAATGTTAGGATATTTAGACACTTAGGAGTTAGTTAAGATCTACTTGGTCTAATATGTTGTTAGGTAAAAGTGTGTTTCTTTAGTATTCATTAGTATGCATTTGTATTTAGGAAATCCAACGATCACGATATGTTCCCGACATAGAGTGATCCGACGGTTCATACTCTCCTTGATCTTAACGACCATTGATATGTGGCTTAACACCTGATTGGTCCATGATATCTATTTAAAGAGCATGGAGGGTCATTTTCCGATGATCGATTGTGAGAAACTCTATTGTAAAATCTCTCTGTAATATTTTTCTTTTGCATTAATAAACTGCTCCAAGTGGCCATGTTGGCTGAGGCCATGGATGTTTCCCTGTAGGGGTTTTACCACGTGAAAACATCGGTGTCTTGATCTTTGATCTGGTTATGTGAGTGGTTACTGAAGGTGTTGATCCTCTGTTGGAATACTTTTGTTGTTGAACATAAAGCATCAACTATCAAGGTTGAAGTAGAGAAACTACTCAAATATGGTTTGATATACCCCATTCAGTTGAATCAATGGGTGTCAAATCCCATTCTGGTCAACAAAAAGTAGGTAACAATTCGTGTATGTATGGACTTCCATGATTTGAACAAGGTTTGTCTGAAGGATAATTTCCCCACCCCATTTATTGACTAGATTGTCGATGAATGCGATGGTTGTGAGGTATTCTCTTTCATGGACGGTTTTTCGGGATACAATCAGATACATATTAAGACCAAAGACCAGAATAAAACAACTTTTATCTGTCCATGGGGTACATTTTCTTATCAGAAGATGCCTTTTGGCCTCAAAAATGTTGGAGCCACTTTTTAGCGGGCCATGTATTTTTATTTCCATGATCTCAAACACATAGTCGAGGATTATCTCGATGATTTAGCATCACGATCTCATAAGAGAGTTGATCATCCCACACACCTCTAACTTATCTTTGAGCGATGTTGCTACTATCAGATTCACTTGAATCCAAACAAATGCAGTTTTTGCATGACATCAGGTTGTCTTTTAGGTTTTATAGTTTCGACAATAGGGATCATGGTCGATCCTCTAAAGGTTGAGGCAATAGCTCAATTGCCTCCCCCATGTAGAGTCCCTCATCTTCAGAGTTTACAGGGAAATGCCAATTTGCTTCAGCGTTTTACCGCAAACTATGATTAGATCACCAAAGGATTTATGCGTTTACTAAATAAGGGAGTTTATTTCCATTGGGACGAAGCCACCCAACTCTCTTTCGAAGTGTTGAGATGCGACCTCATGTCTGCCCTCTACTTCATCCACCCAACTATAATAAAGATTTCTTATTTTTTTTGGCTGCGACAGAGTCGACCATCGGTATGGTCTTGGTTCAGGAGGATGATTTTCTTGAAGAACATGTCATTTATTACCTGAGTCAAGGCTTGGTTGGACCAGAACTCAATTACTCCCACATTGAGAAACTTGCATTGATGGAAGTACATGCTGTCTAGTGGTTCCGTCACTATATATTGTTTCACAAGACCACCATCATTGCCATTGTGAATTCAATCCAAGACGTGTAATCGGTGGAAAGATCAGTAGATGGATTTTATCCTCCAGGAATTTGACTTGGATTTTGTGTCTGCAAAATATAAAAAGTCATTTGTCTTCGTGGAACTTATCTCAGAACTTCTAGTCAAGTCAGGTGATGTTATGCCCGAAGAATCACCGATTAAAGGATATATTTTTCTAATTTCATCTTCGGACCCCTAGTATGGAGATATACTAGTCTATCTCCAGATTTTGAAGTGCCCCACCTCTTCTTATCGTGATGAGCGTCGACGTATATGCCATCAAGAAAAAAAATATCTCATACTCGAAGACACTCTGTATTGTCGAGGTGTAGATTGCATCCTTCATCGGTGCTTTACTCATGAAGAAGCATAAATCATGCTTAACGAATTCCATACTGGAGCATGTGGTGGTCATTTTTCTGGGTTGGAAACAACCCAAAATATTCTACAAGCCAGCTACTATTGGCCGAAGTTAATCAAGTATTGCGTTGAATCGATCAAAAAGTGCCACCCTTGTCAAATCGTCTCTCGGAAGATGAGGGCACACCCCACTCCTATGTTTGTCGTCATTACTATTGGCCCCTTCACCAAGTGGGGGATTGATTATACTACATGCCACCCCCCTTCAGCCATAGGGCACCGTTATATAATTGTAGCAGTAGACTACTTTACAAAGTGAGTCAAAACTATGCCAACATTCAAAGTTGATGGAGAAACATCGGCTCTCTTTATTTTCAATCAAATAATAGCAAGGTTCAAAATCCCGAAGGAGATTGTCACTGAACATGGAAGTCACTTTCAGAACAAAATGATGTTTGAGTTAACATCAAAGCTTGGGTTTAGGAAAGAGTATTCATCACCTTGTTACTGACAATAGAATGGTTAGATGAAACTTGTGAATAAGTCTCTCAAGACCATTCTACAGTGAACGATCAATTCGGTCAAGTCAAATTGGCATTTGAAGTTTTAATCGACATTGTGGGTGTATCGAACATGTGTAAAGACTGCCACTGGTTTATCACCTTTTCAACTAGTTTATGGGTTGGAAAAAGTCTTGCCTATAAAATTCCAAATCCCATCTCTTAAGTTGGTGGTACAGTTATTTCCAGACACTTCACCTCTTGAGGAACGCTTATTATATCTCGAGCAGCTCGATGAGAAATGACGCGATGCATCCTTGGCTAATGAGGTTCACAAGCAAAGAGTCAAGTGTCAGTATGATCATTTCGTTCATCCTTATATTTTCTCCGAAGGCGACCTTGTATTGGTCTATGACCAAGATAAGGACCCCCTGGGGGCAGGCAAGTTCAAACCCATGTGGTTTAAACCCTTCAACGTGAAGGAAGTATTAAATAAGGGCGCTTATCGTCTGGTTGATTTTGAAGGGAATTCTTTAGCAGAGCCTATAAATGGGCTCTATCACAAGAAGTATTACTCTTAGGTAGGTCGCCTTGGGTGACTTCTTGTATATATGTATAGTTCTTATACATTTTTAGATTTTGTCTTTTTGTTTTATGGACGTTTCATTTTTTATGTCATCTTTTTCACTGTGGCGGAAATCAAGTGAATTAGACGTGTTCATTGGATTTGCGGATGGTGCTATCCGGTACACTCGGAGGCTTGCTTTCACAGCTTAGGTGATCTTCACACCTCAAGGCCCATTGCTATCTTCTATAGGTATCTGTTTAGGTGATGCCACAAACAATGTCATCGAATACAGTGCAGTAATAGATTTTCTTCGCGACGCCTTGTTGCATGGTATCTCTTACCTCTGGGTCTACTTAGATGCACAATTGGTTGTGTCCCAGTTAAATGGGGTTTACCACATTTATGATCCTACTCTACATCGATGATTCCTTAGGGTATGTCTCTTAGAACATTGTTTTCATTACATTATGTATATCCATGTTCCTAGGAGATTGAATCAAATAAAAAATACTCTAGCTAATCAAGTATTATATTGGCATATTGCACAAACATAAGGAAAAGAACACACATACACATGTAAATAAATGCAACCCATAAGACATAAAATATGTAAATACGCACATATATATATCAAAAGTCTTAGAGTACATAGGTGGGTGCAAGCTCCTCAAAAATAATATCCAGTACACATCACGAGACTTATGCCCTCAAAAATATACAAAAAGTGCCCTCAGAACGTAAGTGGTCCATCCTAAGCTAAGGGCGAGGCATGTTGGCCCTACCACAGTGAGCCACGACATTCGCCAAATGTCGAAAGAGTTGGAACTAGGTCTATGGCACCCCAACTACGTGAGGTTGCATTAATGGTGGGAGATCCTTGATCTCTTCCATATGGACTGTGTGAGTGATCACAGTGAGGTTCTGCTCCACCCGTCTCAAAACTCTCTCAGCCTCTCCAGCTGGAGGTCCCCCTGCTACTGCTACTGGTCCAGCGGCTGTGGCTGGTACTGCCTCTAGTCGAGGACGTCGCCTGGTCCTTGAGAATTATGTTGGACACACTTGCACCACATCTGTATATAAACAAATACATAGTTGTCAGATACTCTGATTCCCATAAATATATATATATATATATATAAACAAAAAAATTAAATAACATTAAAAAAAAATGAACGTACCTATCTCTCCTCTCTCTGCTCCGAGAGGTATGGCCATGTCTGGGTCCCTGGAAAAGTTGATCCCAACGTAGGGGTATTCCTCTATCACCAGAATCTATTATGCCCACCAGTCAAAAAATGCATCATCAAAGGTCTCTATGGTCCTTCCTCCCCCCTGTCGCAGCAGCAACATTGCCCATCTACACACTACTGGGAGGGAGTCCACATGCCCTCGCACTGTCTCTCATGGACTAAGACCAGGTAATATCTCGAAGAAGAATGAGAATAAAATGGTCCCAAATCCAAACTTTTTGTTGTCCCTCCCACGACACTCGGTGAGTTTTCTCTTTATGTAGTCTAGCATGGTCGTGCTCTAGTCAAATACTCATGCATTCAAGCACTACACTGCATAAAGCATGTGCGCCCATGAGGCCTGATGTAAATCCATGGATCCATTGATCCGCCTAATGAGTAAAAGTATCAATTTTAGTTATAGGTTGGTAATATTGTTAATAGGCACCTGAGAACCAACCTTCTCAGTGACGTCCTCACAAATTAGCCCAATAAACTCAGCAATGTTTTGAGGCTCGGGGGGAAAAGAACGCAAGTTGACTGGTTCACTTCTCCTCAAGAGGCCAGTTAGAAAGTAGATATATTCAGTCGTTGGAGTCAATGATTTCCCCTCGAGCATAAATGCCTCAGTGTCAGGATGCCAATAGTCTACCAAGTCATTCAACAAACTAGGTTTTGGCCTCATGAATGGACACCGGAAGAACTTCCACAAACCACATTGTCTCAATGCGGCCATAGATGCAGGGTCCTCATCAACCAGTATATCAATATCCTTGTGCTCCCTCTCTCTCCAATGGATGTACATTCTGTAAAATGACAAGTTCAAAGGAGAGTTGAGTTTTTCATTTTGAAAATTTTCATATCTTTGAGGGTGTACGCAGGCTGTAGTGGACACAATTGTGGGTTGTCCTAGGACAACCTGTGTACATGTAGGGCCAACCTCTTTTAAAGGTGCACCCCCCAAAAAATTAAAACCAATGAAAAGGGAAAGTATGAAATGCAAGAGGAGCTAGTTTGTACTTACTTGGTCCAAGAAGAAGTTCATTTCCTCCACTAAATCTCTCAAAATCAACTTCTTTAACAAAGGGGTGTTTTTGGATTTTTGGTCAATTCTCAATTTGCAATGGTGATAATGAGTTGCCAACTTCTATTTATAGACTTTTTTGGCCCTTTTTGTCATTTTTTGACCCTTTTGTCATTTTTTTTCTAGCTTGAAAATCATGTAACGTGGTTCTTGAGTTTCTCTTTGGATGTCACGATACACTTTACTTTTGGTTGGGAGAACATTTTGGGAGATAGGGCACTTTTAAGGTCTTTTGGTGAAAAGTCATTTTTTCCAACTTTGTGCATTTATGTTAGGATTCCACCTCCACTTGTTGCACCTAATTTTCTTTTTCACTTTTCCATAAGATCGACCCTACTGAATTGCGACACAAAACCGGCATTTCTACTATATAAGTGTCGTAATTTACTGGTAGAACCTACCTTCACATGGATGCCCTAGGTAGATCTTGGTTGCATTTTGGTGTCCATGCCATCGTTAATGACTTTAGGCTTGGGAGTCCTTTTAGTCTTATCTTGATTATGAGATCGACCCTTCACATTTTTGATATGTCATCACTCTTGGCCTCACCCTCAGGACTCCCAAAAAACGGGTCTTCTTTTAAGCCCTTTTCAGACCCTCTAAACATGAAAAGATTGTCGAGCGATCTTGTTTCCCTTAATTTTCATTAAACTCAAATTTGAAGGCACGTCTGTCTGGTGGTAGTTTACCCATTTTTTGGCCCAGATGGTCAATTGTACGAACAAATTTATACTCTAGGAACTTCGGTTCGCTAGAAGAGTATTCTTAGGTATAAGTTTAACTCTTTTTCGGCCCTAAGGGACTAAATTTACGAAAAAGGAACCCTCATGGAGTCCATAGTTAAGCTCTTTTCAGACTCCCTAAAATTGAAAAGATCGTCGAGTGAGCTTGTTT
Source organism: Picea sitchensis (assembly GCA_010110895.2). Lineage (NCBI taxonomy): Eukaryota > Viridiplantae > Streptophyta > Pinopsida > Pinales > Pinaceae > Picea > Picea sitchensis. The sequence goes on along the minus strand of SNQJ01S0035870.1, from coordinate 60,576 downwards.
CTTCACACTTGTTAAACTAGTCCATAAGAACATCCTTTACAAATTCCATAGTTAATCTCTTTTTAGACTCCTTAAAAGTGAAAAGATCATCGAGTGACCTTGTTCTTTCACACTCGTTAATTGGTTGAGAAAAACATCTACTCGCATGAGTTTACCCCTTTTTACGGCATGTAGTTTACACGTTAGGAGATTCCTCTTGCCAGGAGAGTTCTCCTAAGTAAATTTTACTTTTTCGGGCTAAGGAGACTAAATCTAGAAAAAGACAAGGAGTCCATAGCTAAGCTCTTTTTAGACTCCTTAAAATTGAAAATATTGCCAAGTAATCTTGTCCTTGTCACACTCATTAAAATGGTTTTGAATAGACATCTTTTCGGTGCTAGTTTACCCCTTTTTCGAGCTAACTAGACTATCTTCGAAAAAGGTACCCTAGTGGAGTGTTCTTTTATGATTTTTCAGACTCTCTAAAAATGAAAAACCATAGATCTTACCTTCTCTGGGCTCGTAAAAAATACAATGAAGGGGGTTTCATCATGTCTTTCTAATCACAGTTGCATTCCTGCATTTTTGGCCTAATTTCAGCTCCATGTTTCTCTCAACTGAACCTTTGAATCATGCCTTATACGCAAGCCTTGTAGCACTTTGCCTCTGCGATCTGACACCTTGACCAATGGAGGAATTTTACCGAGTGTCCTTTCCCTGCACATGTCTCCTTGCTATGAGAATTAGTGTATTCCTTGCGCTTGGAACTAGTGTGCTTGTGACACTCATTCCTCCTTTATAACATAGCATTATTTTATTCTTTTTCAATCTCTTCAAAATATTGAAAAAGACAAAAAAATCAAATATACCCCAAAAAGAGGATGGGAAAAGTATTTTCTTTTTATGGCAGCACAATGAGTCACCCTTGGACAAAGCACAACCTTCTGTTTGTTATTCAAGCTTTTGGATTTAATATGACCTTACGACATTGTTCTCGTAACATAGAGTTGTGTCCTCCTCCATTTGGTTATCCTTCCAAACACATGGAGAGTTTACGTTGCCTTTGTATCATGAACTTATGTCAATGTCATGCTTCCTGAGTCTGATCATCAATAGTGCTATTGTCCAAGGGAATTTTTACCCAACTTGAGTCATCCTTTTTGCAGTTTGTCTCTTAACCTCACACCCAACCATTCTAAAAGTCCAATCAAGTCCTTGTTTGAAATCAATGAAGTTTTCTTCCTGATCACTTAGATCCTCTTGTTTGTTCCTTGACGAGTCGTCAAAGACCTCTGGGTAGTGAATTATTACACTCAAATTACACTTCTACCTTAGTTTTGAAAATATTGAAGTTGTTGCCCGAGCTTCAAAGACCTCATCTCCAACCATCAATCATCATTGGCTTCTTGAAGATGGATACTATACATGTATATCTTTAATTTTGAGATGTAGATCCATTGTATATTGCTTGGAGCTACACTTTATATAGTTATATGGCATGGATCTACAATGTATTTGATTGGTAGCCATGATTTATTTCATCCCGAGCATGGTTTTGCCCACCTCAGTGAGACAATTGTTATTTTGCAGATGGCACCTCCTGAACTCTGGTCCTAGGCTCACTCGCTTCATACATTGGTGAAGATTTGTAATGTATTTCGACCATCAGATTCTCTTCTAACATCACACATTAGGGGGTATATTTTATAACCCTAAATTGTGCCATACATGCATACTTGGCATAAAGCCATCTTACTTACTATTTCTTCCAAGCCAACACTGAACAACTCTTCTTAAAAATACTAATTTTGAAGATGTATGTGCCCTGCACCACTAATTTTCATGTATGTATGCTAGCTGCACCACTACTACCCACGTACATATGCTATATTCACCATTACATCCATCGTATGCCCACAAAATTTGTAAAAAATAAAAAAGTTGTAAGGGATTCGTTGAGATTACGGGCTATTGGGTAGTTTCCCAACTAATCCACTGCCTATAGCCCGTCACCCAATCGAATAACCATCTTTTTTTCATATATAAGGAGGTGTTGGGGTCTCATTTCAAGGAGAAGCATAACAACAGTGAAACTCTGCCCATTTCACTTTCCCCCCCTTGCCCCAAGAATTTGTAGCCACATTTTGAGTTTTGAGCCATAATTCCCTATTCTTTCTTTTTTTCTCATCCATAAGCCTATGCTCATTCTCTATATAGAAGTGTGAGAGAACAAGGATATGTGGAAGTAATTGGATCTTGGTGAATATGAACCTAGGACCGGGTTCGAGGAGCAGTCACTGATCTCATTTTGTAAGTAACTTTGTGAGGTTAATATAAAGAAGTACTTTTTCCGTCCTGCCATATGATGTGTTCAATATTCATGTTCGATTTAAATTTTGTTATGACATCTAACCCACTAATTCATATATAAAATGCATGTCCATAGTTTCTTGTTTGTCCTTTGGTAAATGCAGGTCATCCTTGGGAGGATATTTACAGTTGAGAAGCGACCGAACGCAAAGGGATCGACACCGGACACAGAGTTTAAGGTAAGATTACCGGATTCTTATATCTTGTATTTTATGCATGAATGTGGGGTATTGTTGGGATAGTTGTTAAAAGTAGGAGAATTTAGACAGTTAGCTCTTCCTACACGATTGAACCCTAGCGTAGTCCATAGGGGGGTTTTTCCACTATAGCATTGGGTTTCCACATAAAGCACTGACGTATTGTGTATGTGTATGATTTCTCATTGTTCATTGTTTATTTACTATGCAACTATTGGATGATAATTTTACATTGATATAACACTTGCATTTTATGGTGAAAAAGATTATATTTCTCTATTATTGATTCACCGCCCCTCTCAGTAATCCAACAAATATCCTTTATTTTTCTAGCTCGGACACCCAGATCTATTTCTCGACCAATATTGTACATGTCATTGGTATGATTTTAGTGTGTAAATACTTGTCCCATCCAAACTCGGGAAACTTCTGTGCATGTGTTATGTCATGGTCTAAAAACTTCAAATCAATGACCTTTCCCATCAAGTCCCCTTCAATAATGACACCGGGTGGTATTTCTGGTGTAACCAGCCAGTACTGAGCATCCTTGGGAAGTCTAACCTGTAATCCATGGGAAACCTCAGTTGTTAAGCCAAGGATTTGGGTGTTTCCTTGAATTCGGGTGTGACTGGTGGTCGCATTCGGAATGGATTTCGTGTTGCGACAACTTTTGCCACAAATTTTGGTGGTTCCATTGCACTCAGTGACTGATGCTCCCCTTTTTTGACTCTACAACTTCTCTATGTCATCTCTAATTCACATGTGGTCTACTCTATAATGCTTATGAATGAAACTACATTTTCCTAGTCAACCTTTGGTGTGCTTTTATAACCCTTCGACAATTGTCCATGTTCATTGACGCCTAAAATAACACTCTAATCCACCAATTGTTGTTGCTTTGTTACCAAACTTGCCACTGTATTTTTTCCTCATACCACCATTATGTCACGATCCCCAACAACCTTTTCCATTTATGACTACACATCATCTTTATGCCTTGTCATTAACACTTTCTAACTGTCATTGCTGCCTTTGAATTCCTTTAATTGTCGTCAGTCCCATTTTACGCAATTTTTCTAGCTTCTGCATGTAATCTCCCTGCACGATGTAGTTTCATCAATCTGCACAACACTCACTTCTTATGCACACTTACTCTCATTGTAAATTACTTCATTTTTTCCTATTTTTCCTTCGTTTTTCTTCTCTTTTCCACTTTTTATTTCTTTTTCTTTTTCTTTATTTTTTTGTATTTTTCCTACTATAATACACTACTATGGTACATTCATTATTGTGCAATTTATCCTAGTGCATGGAAGGTCGGTTGTCCCTAGAAAGTTTCAACCGACCGCCATTCACCATTCCTCCTAGGAATTCACCATTCATTGTTTCCAACTACACAACACCTACCTCAGTCACATACTTAATTACATATGGTCCTAACCAATACATTGGAAATTTTCCTATATGCTGCATAGACTTGTTGTCGTATAGTAATAATAAGGAACTTTTTTTGTTTAATATGTCTATCATGCCATGTCTTTTCTCTTGCCTTCTGAAATTTTTGATGGAACCCTGTGACAAATCGATCTTCCTCAATCTATAGAAATTGTGACAATCTCTCCTCTACTGCTCCAACATCCAAAATATTAGTAATCAATGCAATGCATAGGCTAGGAGAAATAAACTCCATTGGAATTATCACTTGTTTTCCATATACCAACCTAAAATGTGTGTTGAGGAAAAGGTATGAATTATTTTACTCAATCATTTTTGAATCTTGCCTAGCTAGGAAAAGATAGTCGAGAATATCACCCTGGGTTTTATAGCCTCAAAAATATTTTCCCAATCCACAAGTATTAATTACAAGGGTTTAGGATGATTTATTAATGAAAAGAATGTTACAAAATAAATTAAAAATTTATATAAGTTTTTGAAATATATACAGATTATAGAAAGTAAATATGGAGATAAAAAAGAAAAAGTAATCAAGTCATAAATACACACAAATGAGACATAATAACAACCTAATTTATTTCATTCCGAGATATCAAAAGTTTTCTTCCCTTTACAAAACCCCTGTGAGGGCATGGACCAAAGTCTAATTTAGAGATCCCCGATGAAAACCATACAAAATGACTATGACAAGAAGTAAAACTAAAATTTATAATATGGATCATCTTTCCACAGACTGTTGCCAATTTGACTCTGCAAAATATCCTTTATCAACTATGAAACTTAATCCACAAACATACAAGAATACACAGACTATCAAGGATGGATCA
>SNQJ01S0035870.1:37618-53032 GCA_010110895.2 Picea sitchensis | reverse complement strand
CACCACTTGTCCATTATTTAAACATTGTTCAACACAATCAAACTAGGTGTTATAACTCTTATGCGGGCCCCAATCAATTCACACACATGTGTCTTTTAAATACAATCAACATAAGGATTGAACCAAATAACATTCAACACTTCAAGCTCAAGCTTCAAATAAGCAATTAGGTATAGAATTCTTCTAGAATTTCCCAATGAGGAACATAACCAAATCGTGCCCAATCAACCAAGCACACATAGTTCTCCATTTACCCTTGACTAGAGTAAAATGATATCAAAATTATATTTAGGGTTTAAACACAACAAGTGGAAATTAAGAACATGTGGTTCGATCAAAGGATTAAGTCCTCGAAAATCGCAGACAACTCATTCCTTTCACAATTTACCACATACATATAACATGTAGCAATACTCTCGACTGTAAGGGTTACCAAAACAATAGTCAACCACTTCCAATAGCAAAAGAAATGAAGCCAATATCTTAAACAACACTGTAATATGAGCGTCCAAACACAAACCAGTGCCCAACCAAAAGATATGTATAATGCTTCCATTAACTTTTGGAAGATGTTAAACCTGTTAGCACTCCAAGAGTCACTCCCAGAATGCAAATGAGAGTAGTCTTGGTAACATAGAAATGTAAATGGATTAAAATGGTTTTTGAATAGGAGGATCAACATGATGAGAAAGAAAGGTAGAGGGCAACCAAAATTCTGCAGAGGCATTCCATTGGGAATGGATTCATAACATCCTACGGATCAAAGGCAATCAAAATGTATATCAGACAAAGAGATATATAATTATGAGTAGAAGCATGGTGAATATGACAAAAGGAAGAACAACCATTTAACAGAGATCCTTTCTGCAATAGATAAAGATTTTCTTAAACAATGAACAATGATTTAATGGGAAAGCTACAACAGATCCTCTATTGTTCATGAATCCATCAATCAATGGCAGCTATGATCCTCAAAACCTGCAATATGTTCAAGCAAGAATGTAACATCCCCGACCACCAACAGGTCGGGCCATGCTACTACTCAAACGCCTTACTTAGCTCTGAAACTGATTTGTAACATGCCCGACCATCCATGTCGGGCCACGCTACGCCAGAGAACACATACGTTCTCTATGCAGAACATACTATAACATACTCAACATCCAAACTGAGCTATTCCACATACATATTTTATATCTGCATGCGATTAAAACATATACACATACAGAGCTCTTGTAGAAGCTTTATATATAAAACATGAACATGAAAATACGTTATGTAAATGCACAGATTCACACTAAAATAACAGTAAACACAGACGTGCATCATATACATGCAATACCCATAAGCATATAGACAACTATAATTACACATAGGATAAAATCATAAAATATCATGTGAATAACAATGAATCATGTAAATTTATCACACAATTCACACTTACCTTTTTAAGAAGACCACCAACTGCGTGCAGACCTTCCACGAACTTCCCAGCCTTAGACCACACTGTTCATCACTCTCAATAGTGAGTCACCCCTAAGCTGGGACTAAACTCCACCCAGGTAAAGGGATTTCTAACCAGGCTAAAGGCTCATGAACAACAGAAAAGACTCCTTCTCAGGTGCTTACCCAAATAACAACCTACAGTCTCTCATTCCCCATGTTCTTGTCCCACCCAAGGAAGTGTGCCCCTTCTTTGCTCAATAGTCCCTTGGTTGCCCCACTTCCCTTCCAGGGATTCAACAATAGGCCATACAGGAAGTCTCAGAGCCCTGCAGTTGTAGTTCAACACCTTCAGGAAATAAATCTCCAACAAGTCTCTCACCCAGAGAATTTCTCACGAGCTTCACAACCCGCCTCTTCAATATCCCATGGGCCTAACAACCCACTTCTTTAGTCCATCTCCCAAGCTAACCAGCTACATAATGGATATGGCTATGGACATGGTTCAAGTACAGTGATAGGAATGTATGGAGGATAACTGATTACGTGAGTCAAAATCATCCTGGAATCATGGCTGAATGAATCAGTGAATGATGGAAGGTGTCCCCGAAATGAACTAAGTCCCCCAATATGTATGCATGTCCCCAACTTGACACTTGTCATGTTGGGAGCTACTTTGGCCCACTTGGCCCCAACTTTAGAACTTAGGATAACATAATTATCCATACTTTATGATTTAAGAAATATTAATATAATATTCCTTTTTGGCTTAATCTCCCTAGCTTAGCCCCTTTCCTTAACTTAGCCCCTTTATTTCCCTAACTAGTGTAGTTTATTCCCCCGTCTATTTTATCATGGTCAGTCTGCGCACAATGATGTATTTTATATTAAATATGAGACATGTACAAAAACAAGCGTACTGGCCATTAACATCTAGGCTCTCTGGCCTAATCAAAACATAATCATCCTAGCTTATTATAACTGGCTCACTAGCCTATAAAACATATCATACACACAAAGGCTCCCTGGCCTCAACATCGTGCGCACTTCAGATGCTGTGTGCGGTATCTTGGAATGTGAACACTTCCTCATTTTACTGCATAGTACATGCGCGCACTATTCCATGAAATTTGCATACAAAAATGATATCAAAACAACTCACCAACTTACGTACCTTTGTATTTATATTTACAATTGGGTTTGGCTTGGGGATATTACAATCCCCTCCCCTTATTTATGCATTTTCCTTAGTGCATCATGTACCCATGTACAACAAAGTTTCAAAAATCCTCAAAACGATGTTGGTATTCTACCTGCATTGCATCCTCATGCTCCCAAGTAGCGTCCTCAAAAATGTACCAGGTCCATTGGACCTTTACAAGACCTATGGCTCAATTCTGGAGCTGTTTGATTTTCAGTCTAGAATGTGCACCGAATGCACTTGAAAAGTGCCTTCTTGCTCCACCTGAATCACATTCCAATCAATAACATGATTAGCATCAGGTATATATTTCTTTAGCAATGATACATGGAATACATTATGAATAGACATAGATGCAGGCAATGCAATCAAATAAGCTACTGGACCAATCCTCTCTAGGATTTCAAATGGTCCACAATATCGAACTGCCAATTTTAAACAATTTCCCAACTTTAGGGATATTCTGTTGGATTTCACTTTCAGGAATACATGGTCTCCCACATTAAATTCCTTGTGAGTTTTGCCCTTATAAACATAGTTTTTCTTCCTGTCTTGGGCATCCTTTAAATTTTGTTTTATTTTCAACATTTTCTCTTCCATTTCCCTGAGCAATTCTGGCCCAACCACTGCTCTATCTGTTGGGTTATCCCAACTTACCGGTGTGTTGCACGTTATTCCATAAAGTGCCTCAAATGGGCTCATATTTAGAGATGCTTGGTACCCATTGTTATAAGCAAACTCTACCAAGTGTAGGTAGTCTTCCCATTTTGATGGTTTATCCATCACATACATTCTCAACATATCCTTAATCACCTGATTCACCCTCTTTGTTTGTCCATCTGTTTCTGGATGATATGATGTACTAAAATTCAAATTTATTCCAAATCCATTAAATAACCCCTTCCAAAATTTTGAGGTAAATTTTGGATCTCTGTTAGACACAATTGTCTTGGGTATGCCATGTAATCTAGAAATTTCCCTCATATAAACATCAACAATGTTCACTGCCTTGTGAGTGAGCTTAACTAGAATAAAATGGGCAGCTTTGGTAAGCTTATCCACCACTACCATGATAGAATCATGTTTCTTGTTTGTTCTGGGCAGTTTGGTAATGAAATCCATGGTTACAACTTCCCATTTCCACTCAGGAATGGGTAATGGTTGTAGAAAACTAGTTGGGTGTCTATTCTCAGCCTTTACCTTTTGACATTCCAAACATCTGGCAATAAAATCAGCAACCTCTTTCTTCATGTCTGGCCAATAATATTGACTCTTGATAGCTGCAATAGTTTTCTGATATCCTGGGTGCCCAGCATAACCCACATTATGCATTTCTCTCAATATCATATTTTTCAACTCCTGGGAATTTGGTACATAAATTCTTCCCCTGTACATGAGAATTTCATCCTTATCTAGCTTGTATTCTTCATTTTTCTGCTGCAAACTACCTTGTTGTAGTTTTTCCACTAAATCCTTGTATTGTAAATCTGATTTGGCGGTCTCTATAATTCTATGTTTCAAATCTGATTGATACATGTTAATGGTTGTAGCATGCATTTCATGCACTCTTCTGTTGAGCACATCAACCACTTTTTTATCTTTCCCCTTGATATGCTTTATATCAAAGTCATATTTGCTTAGAAATTCTAATCATCTGCTTTGCCTAGCATTTAAGTTGGATGATCAAACAAATATTTCAGACCATTGTGCTTTGTCCTCATCTCAAACCTTTTCCCCATGAGGTAGTGTCTCCATTTCTTCAAAGCATGTACTATGGATTCCAACTCCAAATCATGAGTGGCATAGTTTCTTTCATGCTCCTTCAACTTCCTTGATTCATAACATATAACAAACCCATTTTGTCAGAGGACTCCACCAAGTCCCTCTTTACATGCATATGTGAATACAATGAAGTCTTCATTTGGGTCTGCTATCCTTAATATTGGAGAACTTGTTAATAATTGTTTCAAGTGTTGGAAATTCTTTTCACAATCCAATGTCCACTGAAACTTCACACCCTTTCTTTGCAAGGAATTGATTGGGCGTGAAATCTTCAAAAAACCTTCTATAAATCTCATATAGTATCCTGCAAGGCCCATGAATGATCTCACCTCTGTCACATTCCTTGGCACTGCCCATTCTCTAATGGCTTCTATCTTCTCAGGATCCACTGCTATCCCATCCTTGGAAATGATATGACCCAAATAGTGAATTTGCTTATGATAAAATGAGCACTTGCTCAATTTAGCATACAATTGATGCTCCCTTAATAATTGCAAAACCATCCTCAAATGATGTTCATGCTCTTCCTCTAAATTGGAATATATGAGAATGTCATCCAAAAAGACAATGACAAACTTGTCTAAATATTCACAGAAAACACCATCCATTAAGCACATGAAAACAGCTGGTGCATTTGACAACCCAAATGGAACCACTATGAACTCATAATGACCATATCTTGTCCTGAAGGAGATATTACGAATATGTTCCTCCTTAATCCTTACCTGATGGTATCCTAACATGAGATCTATCTTTGAAAAGATCTTTGCATCTTTCAATTGATCAAAAAAATCATCAATCCTTGGCAGAGGATACTTGTTCTTAACAGTTACTTTATTCAACTATTTAAAATCAATGCATAATCTTAATTTTCCTTCTTTCTTCTTCACAAACAAGACTGGGGCACCCCAAGGTGATACACTTGGGCGTATATACCCCTTCTTCAGAAGTTCTTCAAGTTGCATTTGCAACTCCTTCAGCTATGGTGTACGAATTATGTTAGGAGTCTTTGACACTGGAGTTGTTCCAGGAATTAGATTTATAGAGAAATCAATGTCCCTCCTTGGGGGTAGTCCTGGTACCTCCTTGAAAACATCTTCAAAATCATCCAGGACTGCATAATCTTCCAAATTTGGCACCTTATCTTTAGGTGTCTCCTCCATATGAACTGCAAATATTTGAAACCCTTTTCTATAATATTTCTTTAGCTGCAATGCTGAAATCTCTATGATGGTTACTGCCCTAGGAATTCCCTGCACTTTCCTTAGTTTCCCTTCCTCATCCAAGTAAGTAAACGCTTTGTTATGACATTCTAGGAGAGCATGATGTTGGTCCAACCAATCCATCCCAATTAGACAGACATAAGAACCTAAAGGCAAGATGTTCAAATCTTCTCGGGTGTTCATTCCATTCATTTCCATAAGACATGACTTAACCATCTCATTAACTTTTCTTTTGGTTCCTGTAGCCAACTGCACCAAGCAAGATTTCCCATGCTTTCTTCTTGGTAGACACAAACTTTCCACTATCTTAGGATCTATATAACTATGACTAGCTCCTGAATCAATTAAAATAACAATGGTTTGGTTGTTGATCATACCTTCCACTTCAATCATATGTGATTGATACTTTTCTTGCTTGTTATCCAGGGCTACATAGATCTTGGGTACCTTTCTTCCCATGTCCTCCACTATTTCAGCTTGCTATACATTGTGAACAGTCCTCCCTTTTTCACCTCTGTGAGGATAGTCTATGAACATGTGATCTCATTTACAATCCCAACATTGAATATGTGGTTTCCTTGGCCTTTGACGCCCTATGTCAATTATTCTTGGTTCTTTAGGAGTTTGTTGTCCCTAAGGATTGTTTCTGAAGAATGATGGCTTATATCCTTTCTTCCTCTGATCCACCTTGAATTTCTTTTTGTCTTCCCAATCTTTTTGGAATGTTGGCCTTGATTTTTGTTGATCATATAGGCATTTAGCTCGCCTTATGTTCTCCTCCAATGTCTTGGGATCATCATACTATATTTTGTCATTGATAAATGATGGAAATCCACTCAAATACCTTTGAATATTCACTGTCTTGTCCTTGATGAAAGAGACATACTTCAGCAGTTCAAAAAAACTTCTCTCATATTCATCAATGGTCATACTCCCAAGCTTGAGTTCAAAGAACTCTTTAATTTTCTTGTCATAGTATCTCTTAGTCAAGTATTTCTTCTCAAAATACTTCTTTAATCTTCTCCAAGTAACACTTTTCTCTTTGATGTGCTGCACCTGCACAAGATGATCCCACCACATGGATGCTTCTCCTTTGAGTTGATAGATGTAAATTATACCTTTTAAATGAGAAGAGTAATTATGCAATTGGAAATACTTTCTCATGCCCAACAACCATGTTTCTGCATCTTCATCCTTCTTGTGCTCACCATCAAATGTAGGAGGTTTGATTTTGTTCATTTCTCCTCGCGGTTTATCCAACCTAGAAATCTCATTCTTTCTATAAGGTGATGGACTTGAGCTGCTATGTGATCTCTTATTGGAATTCCTCGGGGAGTGGTGGTGATGCCTGCTAACATTTTTTGTTTTTCTTTTCTCATCACGAGACTTGTGACTTCCTAAATTGCTTGAGCCACTCTTCTTATCCAATTTATTTTCTATTCTGTTCAAGATCTATAATAACTTCATGTTGAATTCATCCTGATGCTCGTTGGATCTCATAAGACTTTCATTATCATCCTTATGGCTTTGGACATCCTTCTACAAATTTTTAATGGTCTCTGCCATATTCATGTTTTCATTCTTTTCTTCTCCATGTCCATTAGAGTTTGTTCCTTCCATGCTCAAATGGACATCCACCCCTCTGACTTCATATTCCTGGCTGTAATTCCCTTGTGCCTCTTCCATTACTCTGGACTTTAAGATGATGTTGATCTATTTGTTGTTAACTATTCCAGCAATTTTCATGAAAATATGAACCATTCTGATTCATTAATATATATCCGAATTATTTCTTCTGAATTCCTGGAAATTTGAATGCATTGATCAATTTTCTAGGTTAATAATTATATTCCACTATCCAATAACTTTCCAACTCCTACTCACATGCTCGATTCCGAGTCTTGAGCAGAAAGTTATGGCTCCTTTGAGCTAGTTGGGTCTTATAATTTACCCTTCATTGTTTATGTCATTCTTCACCCTTCAAACAACTTCACATGCACAAATTTCAATCTGTGCACCCGTATTTTCCATGTGATGCAACGTCAAAAGGTAAATCGTGCTTCGTGCACTTTAAAACCACTGTTTATCACTTCTCTGTCGCGCCAATAACTTGCACGCATTTTTGTGTCACGTGCTAATATATGTTGCGTGTCATTTTGGTTCTTTTCCTGATACCTGTTGTGCACAGTTTTTGTATCGTGTGATGGTATTCCAAATGCATTTCTCTCTATACATTGCACCATTTTAAGGTTCAATATGCCCCCACTGTGCACAATAATTTGCACGCACCATTGATTACACTGTCATGAGACAACTTATACTCATACTGTGCACGACAACCAAAATCCTCTGCACTCTAACAATACTACATACACCCTATGTGCCATTACTAGGAATGTTTACACCGCGCACACTTTTTGTGTGTGTGCACTTCGTGTAATGCTAAATTTAATGCGTGCACTCGTAAACCAATATTTGTTTCTGCGCAACATCAAAATTTACCGTGCGCTCCTGCATGCTAACATTTTCTGTGTGGCACCAAAATTTAGCATGCACACCAACATGCCAATATCCTACCACATAGTGACGAATTTTAGACATCACAATATTTCTACTACGCATCAATTCCTCATGCATTATGCTGCAAAAATTGAGACTTTTTCTTAACGTTTTCCCCAATTTACCATAGACGTTATGCAACTAAGAAATTTGTTCAATTTCACCCCGAGAACACCAATTCAACCTCTGCAACAACAAATCATTGTGGGTTGACATTTCTCGAACAAATTTCCCCAAAATCAATTCACGAATTGATAATTTTAATTATGAATTCCGCTCCATTTGTCATGGCTTCACTGTGACTTCAAAGTTGACCAACTCTGGCTCCGAATTTGCTAGAATAGATATTAAATCGATAATATCTCATCACTTGGCCAAACTTCTCCATGAATTTACCAACCGAAATCGGGGCTTTTTCCCAATTCACTCAATTGTTGTTACTTTTTACCATGGACGTTCCATAATTCGAAATTTGGTCACTTTGAAATAAATCCTCTGTGACATTTCGCTTCAATCTCAACTTTCTTGGCCCATCCAGGATCAATGTTGGAAACCAAAGATTTGATACCAATTTGTAACATCCTCGTCCACCAATAGGTCGGGCCATGTTGCTACTCAGACGCCTTACTTAGCTCTGAAACCTATTTGTAACGTCCCCAACCATCCATGTCGGTCCACGCTATGCTAGAGAACACATACGTTCTCTATGCGGAACATACTGTAACATACTCAGCATCCAAACTGAGCTATGCCACATACATATTTTATATCTGCATACGATTAAAACATATACACATACAGATCTCATGCGAAATATTTATATATAATACATGAATAGATAAATATGTTATGTAAATACATAGATTCACACTGAAATAATAGTAAATCCAGATATGCAGCATATACATGCAATACCCATAAGCATACATACATATATAATCATGCATAGGATAAACTCATAAAATATTATGTGAATAACAATGCAACATGTAAATTTATCACATAGTTCACACTTATCTTTTTAAGAAGATAACCAACTGCTTGTAGACCTTCCACAAACCTCCCAGCCTTAGACCACACTGTTCATCACTCTCAACAATAAGTCACCCCCAAGATGGGACTAAACTCCACCTGGGTAAAGGGATTCCTAACCAGGCTAAAGGCTCATGAACAACATGAAAGACTCCTTCTCAGGTGCTCACCCAACTAACAACCTGCAGTCCCTCATTTCCCACGTGCCTATCCCACCCAAGAAAGTGTGCCCCTTCTTTGCTCAACAGTCCCTCGGCTACCCCACTTCCCTTCCAGGGCTTCAACAACAGGCCAAACATGAAGTCTCAGAGCCCTGTAGCTATAGTTCAACACCTTCAGGAAATCAACCCCCAACAATTATCTCACCTAGAGAATTGCTCACGGGCCTGACAACCCACCTCTTCAATATCTCACGGGTCTAACAACCTGCCTCTTCAATATCCCACGGTCCTGACAGCCCACTTCTTCAGTCCATATCCCAAGCTAACCAACTACACAATGGATATGGCTATGGACATGGTTCAGGTACAGTGATAGGAATGTATGAAGGATAACTGATTGCGTGAGTCAAAATCATCCTAGAATCATGGATGAATGAATTGATGAATGATGGGTGGTGTGCCCGAAATGAACTAAGTCCCCCAATATGTATGCATGTCCCCAACTTGACACTTGTCATGTTGGGAGCTACTTTGGCCCACTTGGCCCCAACTTTAGAACTTAGGATAACATAATTATCCATACTTTATGATTTAATAAATATTAATACAATATTCCTTTTTGGTTTAAGCTCCCTAGCTTATCCCCTTTCCTTAACTTAACCCATCCCTTTCCCTAACTAGTGGAGTTTAGTCCTCCATATCTTTTATCATGGTAAGTCTGAGTGCAACGATGTATTTTATATTAAATATGAGACATGTACAAAAACAGGCACACTAGCCTTTAACATCTAGGTTCTCTCTCGCCTAATCAAAACATAAGCATCCTAGATTATTATAACTGGCTCACCAGCCTATAAAACATATCATACACACAAAGGCTCCCTGGCCTCAACATCACACACACTTCATATGCTGCACGTGGTATCCTGGAATGTGCACACTTCCTCATTTTACTGCCCAGTACATGCACGCACTATGCCATGAAATGTGCCTACAAAAATGATATCAAAACAACTCACCAACTTACGTACCTTTGTATTTACATTTACAATTGGGTTTGGCCTGGGGATATTACAAAGAAGATAACAAAGAAGTGTGAAAACAAATAAGACAATCTGATAACATATCTCATGAATCTTTAATGGTAGAAATTTCATAACAAACATGCCCTTAGGCTTACAAATGAGCAACTCTAACTGCTCCTACTCTCTCAAGCCTCTCTTGCCTCATCAATCCCTCCTCCAAGATATATTTACTTCCTTAAATATAAAATAGCATCCTCATAACCTTAGGAGGTCAAATCCCATATCCTCCATTGGATTCTAAACCTTGGAGATAGGTGGCAACAATCAAAGAGACAAAAATCCAACAAACTGCTAATTTTTATGAATTTGTTGGAAGTCATTAATAAAATTTCTCCACCTCATTGCATGAGGCCTTTGTTGGAGCTAAATATTAGGTGTAGGTGTCCCTTTAAATCTAACTGATCCTTTAGAATCCATTTGAATCCTCCTTGACAGGTGGCTACCTCCCAACAAGGTGAATATCAAAAACCGTGACCGCTACAGGAAATTAGGTAGCGCCACTGTAAAACAGTTTGTAGCACCACTTATATGTCTAATATCTCTCAAACCATAACACATTTTTAAAAATTGAGAGACATTTTTTTTATTTGGAATGTTATAAACAAACACCTCCTCCATGTTTCAAAAATACCTTCTCAATTTTTCACAATCCAAGTTCTAAATTAGTGACTCAAAACTGGTAGAATAACTCTGCACCATTCAGACTCTGCCAGAATTTCGGTAGCTCCTACCTGTGTGTCTGCATGCAATTCAGTAGCATAAATCTATGGGTTATTTTTATGCTTGGAACCTTGTGAGAGTGTTTTCAATGCTTTTTCTTGACACTTGGCACCTTAACCAATCTTGTGCTAACATAAACCATGGGGGATATAGTCCTCCTTGTGAGGCTCTAAGAACTCTTGTAGTTTCAGTGTCTTATCCTTTGGGATTGTGGAGTCATGCTCTGATGCATTGTTCTAAAGACAACATATTGACAACTTATATTACTCTACTTTCAAACAAAAAGAAAACACACCTGCCCTTGATGGAGCTTATTTATGTACAAAACCTAAGCTAATTGACTTTTACAATGGGCTAGGTGAAGGCAAACTTCCACCAAAGCCATTCAAAAAACTTGCTGACATGAGTATTTATAATGCCAATGATTGACAGTATACAAGAGTAATATGACAATGTTTTAAAAACATTTCCTATATCTCCTATGTCTGTTGTTGACACAATAAAGTTTACAGGTTCCAAAACATTTGAGAAATACAACTCCATATACACCCCTACAGGGTCATAAAAATGGTGACAAAACATGTGGGACTGATAGCATATTTATTTTTCCACTTCAAGTTTCTTATTATAAACTATGGGTATAAGTGGAAGAACGATTGATGTAGGTGGTTGTTGATTTACTTCTGGCTATGTATAAATGATCTCTTCATGTGCCTCAACTAAGCGCTGCTCTTGGTCAAATCTTCGGGTTATGTCTTCTGTGACAAGGCCAACCTCTGCATCATAATCCCTGTCTTCATAGTGATCAAATATAGGATAATATTGATTCTCATCATCACTAGAATATTCATCAAAAATAGGATGCCCTTAATACCTATGATCAACCTCTAAAACAGTAATTTCATCAAGAATATAATTGTTAAAAATATCTATTTCAGGAACAACAATAATTTTTTCTTGTAGTTGTTCATACACATGATTTTCATCTGAAACAAAGTTATGAATGTTGTCCTCTCCGAATACAGGAGTATTCTTTATGCTTTCATTTGGATAGTGAATAAAATTGTTTTCATCTTTATATTCAACAAAGCAATCTAACAAATCTTGAGCACATTCTACATATCCCTCACAATAGTTATGAAAACTAATTCCATAGGGATAAAACCTTTTGTAGTGTTCATTGAATACTCTGTGGAAATCCTTCAAGGATGAAATGCTGGAAGGGGGTAACGAGAAATACCATTTATGTGCATCTCCATCTAATGAATGCATGAACATCTTCATCAATATATCTTCATGATGGATGTCAAGCTGCTGCATTAAAGCATGGAATTCTTGAACATGCTCAAGAGGGATGTCATCCTCACCTTCATACAATCTAGGCAACAACTATTTCCATTCATCAATAAGAGGCATAGGACATGGATAATCATTTATGGCTGAGAAATTGAGTGGGGCAAACCTCCTGGCTAGGATAGACTTCATAGCCATTTAATTTGTCTCATTCTAGTGGAGTCACCAACATATTCTAAAAAATGGAATCGCCATGGTGAAGGTGTAGTCTTGAAGATGTCCAACTTTAGTCATCATCTAAAGCTGGAGTTGTGCAATGTCGTTCTTCCCAGGGAGATTTTCAATTTACTCAAATATGTCCCCGACAACGATGCCAAAAATTGTAGCACTCCAAGAGTCACTCCCAGACTTCAAATGAGAGTAAGCTTGGTAACATAGAAATGTAAATGTATTAAAATGGTTTTTGAATAGGTGGATCAGAAAGATGAGAAAGAAAGGTAGAGGGCAACATAAATTCTGCAGAGGGATTCCATTGGGCATGGAGTTATAACATCCTATAGATCAAAGGAAATCAAACTGTATTTGAGACAAAGAGATATATAATTATGAGTAGAATCGTGGTGAATATGAAAAAAGGAAGAACACCCATTTAACAGAGATCCTTTCTACAATAGATAAATATTTTCTTAAACAATGAACAATGATTTAATGGGAAAGCTACAACAGATCCTTTGTTGTTCATGAATCCATCAATCAATGGCATCTATGATCCTCAAAACCAGCAATATGTTCAAGCAAGAATATAAAAAAGAAGTGTGAAAACAAATAATAAAATCTGATAACATCTCTCATGAATCTTTAATGGTAGAAATTTCATAACAAACAGGCTCAGGCTTACAAATGAGAAACTCTAACTGTTCCTACTCTCTCAAGCCTCTCTTGGTTCATCAATCCCTCCTCCAACATATATTTACTTCCCTAAATAGAAAATAACATCCTCATAACCTTAGGAGGTCGAATCCCACCTCCTCCATTGGATTCTAAACCTTGGAGATAGGTGGCAACAATCAAAGAGACAAAAATCCAACAAACTGCTAATTTTCAGGAATTTGTTGGAAGTCATTAATAAAATGTCTCCACCTCATTGCATGAGGCCTTTGATAGAGATAAATCTTAGGTGCAAGTGTCCCTTGACATCTAACTGATCCTTTAGAATCCATTTGAATCCTTCTTGACAGGTGGAAACCTCCCAACAAGGCGAATATAAAAAAACGTGACCGCTACAGGAAATTAGGTAGCACCACTGTAAAACAGTTGGTAGTGCCACTTCTATGTCTAATATCTCTCAAACCATAACACATTTTAAAAACTTGAGAGAGGTTTTTGTTATTTGGAATGTTATATACAAAAACCTCCTCTAGTTTTCAAAACTACCTTATCAATTTTTCACAATCAAATTTTTAAATTAGTGACTCAAAACTAGCAGAATAACTCTGCACAATTCAGCCTCTACTAGAATTTCGATAGCGCCTTTAGGTAGCGCCCGCCTGTGTATCTACATGAAATTCAATAGCGTAAATCTATGGGTTATTTTTATGCTTGGAACATTGTCAGAGTGGTTTCAATGATTTTTCTTGACACTTGGCACCTTAACCAATCTTGTGCTAACAAAACCCATACTGTGCATTGCTTTCTAGGAAACAGTGTCAGTGAGGGCAACGTAATGATAGCTAACAACTTGAGGTTTTTCCAAGTCAAGGAAAAAAAATGTTTAAATCTTCCAATAGTTAATATTGCAACCCACAGGGTCAAAAAATATCAACCACAGAGACAAACATGGAGTGGGAAAATCTTAAACACAAAGACTGGTTGTAACACCCATGTATAGAGCTGAAAGCTTCTCAAATCATAATAATCAATTTCAACAGAGAAACCAGAGTAAACAACCCAATCTATGATTGAGTAGGATGCACTGTTATTTTATCCAATAAACCTATGAAAATATTACACACAACAAGGAGAGCATAACCATCACTGTAAGAACCCACATAATCAACACTAATACACAGTTCAAATATCCCATAACAGCTTAAGAATCACAAAGACCACGAGAAATCCTGAGCCAAAAATTGATTCAAAGGGCAGAGTAACCATCATGGATGGTCTGGAACCCATACATGGAAAATCTTGTTGTTAGGTATTGAAAAAGATATACATATCTTCCTTTTCCCCACATTTCATGATATCATTTTGATTGACTTTTCGGTTATTTACGACCAAATAGAATAGAAAATGAATAATATACTATTTTGCATTATTGATAAAGTTAGATTACATAGATCCTAAAATATGAATGAAATTGTTTGGTTTTATTACAGGATTAGTTAAATATTGTCACACCCAAGATAGCAAAGGAAATCTTGAAGATGCGCAAGCTATTTGAGGTTGAGGACTGTATGGCGCAAGGCGATTTTGAAGATGATTGAGTTTCTTGTATTGTAACTTTATAATAGTAAAGAAATCCTAAGGATGTCTCAATCCTCAGGATAGCTTAATTTACCCATATTATTGTAATATATAAGGGGTAAATAGACCTTGAAAAAGGGGAGAAGAATTGCATCCAAGAACTCAGAACTTAGAATTTCTATGCGTTAACAGTTTTTGTAAAATGTTGTACCAGCTATGAAATTAATAAAAGTTTTGAGCATTTTTACCATTTCTATATACTGAATTTCCAATAGCAGTGCTTCTACAGACCAAGGACCCAGTCTAAAGGAGCTACTATTTGACCTCTACTTGTATCAGTTCAATTTTTGTTTTGTGATTCGATTCTCTTTTACAATAGTTAAATGAATGCATAAGTGTGTTGATGATTTCATGTCAATTGCAAGAGATAGATGTTTCCTAAAGCATTA
>SNQJ01S0035870.1:23554-35986 GCA_010110895.2 Picea sitchensis | reverse complement strand
TGACAAAATATTAGGATTATTGTAGAACTAGAGACTTAAAAGATGAAATCTTTCAAATGACTACAAAAGAAAATGAATCATTAGAAGAATATGTTGAGAGATTTCAATATAATTTACAAATATCACCCAATGGCACGTTACCAGGTGAAGTTCTTAAGGCAACTATGATTAAGGGTATAAAAGATGAATGGGTAGAAACGTTGAATTTAATGGGGAAGGGTGGCATTTATCAAGAAACTTATGATGACATCATCCTGCTGTGCATCAGGTGTTCAAGAGGAAGTCCATGGACCAGATCAGGGATGCGTACCCCCCTCACCAGAAATAGCAATATTACCAGCAGGGGTGCTACATGAGTCGAAGTTGGTAATCTCTTAGAAAACTTCAAAACAAATATTATGAGCACTCTAACTACACAATTGGATGTATTTCAAACCAAATAGAAGAAAACTGAAGAAGAACAAACGTTGGCCATATTTTGCCATAGGTGTAGAAGGAAACATGGTCCAAGGGATTTCCCTTTGGACATGGTTCAGGTTTGTGCTATCTGTGAAAAATATCATGACACAGAACAATTTCCATCGCTTCTTGGACTGAAAGATGTATTTAGAGAAGTAGAAGAAGAAACAGAGATGTTATATCTGATGGCTCAGTGAATTCAATGGCAGAATCAACCTCCAAATACACTACAAGGCCCTTCCTCTTTCTTCTCTGGATAGTATAATTAGAAACAAGCTCCTAGTAGCACATGGCAGGGTCAACCATTTACTAATCAGAACTAGCAACCCCAACAATACCCACCTGCAAATCCCTATTGGCAAAATCAGCCCGTTGCCAATCCTCCATGGCAGAATCAGCCAACCACAATTTCCACTTGGCCTAACTCACAATATACCACCTCATCCTGGAAAAACTCAAATAATAATATCTACCCTTCACAGTGTCCCAACATGACTACCCAAAACCCAAATTGGAATTAGAATTGGCAGTAGCCCATGAGGATAAACAACCAACCCATGGGGATGGCCCCTCAAACTCGGCCTACGCTACAAGCACCACTCCAATTGCCTCAAAATCCACAATCACAATTGCGCCCTCAACTACCAGCCTAGCCTCACTCGAATCTAAATAACAAACTGACTCAACTCATCCAGATTATGGAGAATGGGGAAGGAGAGACCAACTCAGTAGGGTGCAGCGAACTACGGTTGAGATCAGGAAGAATAATCTCTCCTATGGAAAATAACATTTTTCAAGAGTAGGAGAGTGAAAAACAACCAGCAATAACACCTTCAACTGTGGTAATAACAGAAGAAATCGAGAAAGAGGGGAACACAGTTGAATCACAAGATCCTGATAAGGATGCAATGCCCTCCCCTCCTTTCCCCGAAAGATTGATGATAACAAAACCGATCGTATATCCCAACTTCGACATAGTAGGGGAACTCAAGAATTTATATATTAAGATTCCACTCTTGCAAGCTCTCCAGGACATCCCAATCTATGCAAAAATGATCAAGGAGATATGTGGGAGAAAGCCCATCAAAAAAATTAAAAATCCATCATCAACAGTCCATGTGGTAGGAGCCTTGTCTGATCTAATTTTTGGTAGACAAGAACCGGTCAAATATGAAGATCCAGGGAATCCCATAGTGACACTTCAGATACAGGGTTGTTCTTTTCCAAATACACTAGTTGATTTGGGAGCAACCATCAACATACTTACTATGGAAACCTACAATACCATGGGCTTTAAATACTTCGAACCCGCCGCAATAATGTTGCAGTTGGTAGATCGATTGGTAGTTAGACCAATTGGCACATTACATGATACATCCATCTCCGTCGAATCTTGGGAATATCTGGCAGACTTCCTCATCATCAACCAAAGAAGTGGACTTGAAGGGCATCCATCAATACTGGGCATGCCATGGCTTGCAACAACAGATGCGTACATAGGATGTCGAGTAGGTAATATGACAATCACTAGAGGGGATATCACAAAGAATCTCATTTTATATCCTCCTGCTAAGCCAAGTCCAACTTTCGTATATCCACAATTGCCACCACCGCGATACCCAGAGAGGGATTTACGAGCCTCTCTTACACAGGAGGAATCCCTCAGACTTAAAATCCAGCTAGAGGATGACGTAATCAGTGGGTTTATCAATAGTCCAGCCACCATGAACAACCCAACCTGTCGTATGCTCCAATATGTTCTAGATTGTGAAGCACAGGGAGACCTGCTAGAAGATTTAATGGAACAACAAATTCCAACTACAACGGTTCATAACAACAAAACCGTCGAGATTGCACCAGGGAGGTCTCTAAACATCAATGCCAATTTAGATGAACAACAACAACAAAAGCTAATTCAAGTCCTCTCTAAATACCAACAAGCTTTTGCATGGGAATATTCTGATTTGAAAGCTATTGATCCGCAACTCTGCACACACCACATTTATGTTGAAAAAGATGCCCGGCCAATCCGACAGCCACAGAGAAGATTGAATCCTCACCTTAGGGATATCGTTAAAGATTAATTACAAAAGTTGTTGGATGTAAATTTTATATATCCCATATCAGATAGTCGGTGGGTTTCCCCATTAGTGATCGTCCCAAAGAAAAATGGGAAATGGCGAATCTGTGTCGACTACATGGAACTTAACAAAGCCACTCAAAAAGACCACTTCCATTTGCCTTTCATTGACCAGGTCTTGGATACTTTGGCAGGAAAGAAATTATTTTTTTTCTAGATGGTTTTAGCGGGTACAATTAGATTTAGATTGCCCTAGAAGATCAAGATAAAATTACATTCACATGCCCCTAGGGTACTTTTGCATATAGAGTATTACACTTTGGACTTTGTAACACTCCAACAAATTTTCAAAGGTCCATTTTGAGCATATTCATCTGTCTGATCAACAAAGGGCTTGAAGTCTATATGGATGATTTCACTCCTTATGGAGATGACTTCGATCAAGCACTGAATAACCAAGAGAGAATACTAGAGCGGTGCATTGCGACCAGGTTATGTTTAAGCCACAAAAAATGTCACATGATGATGACAAAAGGTGTGGTACTAGGGAATTATATCTCTGCAGATGGAATTAGGGTAGATCTAGCAAAAATAGAGGTAATCCTTAATCTACCTACACCACACACACAAATTGAGGTACGTAGTTTCCTTGGCGCTTCAGGATACTATCGTAGATTTATGGAAAATTTTGCAAGAATCGCTGCACCTTTACATGCTTTGACTGGTAATGCAGAGTTTCAATGGTTTGAAAATTGTGATGTGGCATTTATAGGACTCAAGAAGTTGATCTTGATAACACCGATGTTAAGGGGACCAAATTGGAAAATACCATTTCACATGTCCACCGATGCATCATATATTGCCATAGGTGTTGTCCTCGGACAGGAGGAGGACAAGAAACCCTACACCATTTATTTTATTAGCAAGAATCTTAATCCAGCTGAACATAATTATACAGTAACAAAGAAAGAGTTTTTAGTTGTTATACATGCCATCAATAAAAAATTTCATTATATAATAGGCTATCCGGTCATTCTGTATACTGATCACTCTTCTATTAGATATCTAGACAATATACCAATTACTAATGGATGGGTCACTCGATGGTTGTTACTATTGCAGGAATTTGATATCACCATCAAATATCGACTCGGAAGAGAAAACCTTATCGCAGACTTCCTATCCCGCATACCCAAAATAGATGACTCCTTAACAGTCGAAGATCGATTTCCAGACGAGCATTTGTTTGTTGTTACTACAAAGCCACCTTGGTACATTGATGTGGAAAATTACTTAATAGCAGGAATATTACCGACACATCTTTCATCAAGGGAAAGAAAATTGATCATTCAGTGTAGCACACGATTCGTCTGGATCAACGGATATCTCTTCCATACAGGAGTTGATCTCCAGATCTGCAGATGTGTACGAGATGACAAAATATATGACATACTAAAGGTCAGACATGATGAGCCCTGTGGTGGGAATTTTGCATATCACAGGACTAGACACAAAATTTTGTAGATGGGCTATTATTGGCCCTCAATATTCAGAGACATGAAGAAATATGTCTAGACCTGAGATAGTTATCAATGGATGGGAAAACCAGGTCAGGCTGATGAAGTTCCTTTGAAAGCACAAATAGTTGTAGAACCATTTGAGAGATGGGCACTAGAATTCGTTGGCCGCTTCAATCCAAAGTCAAATTAGAAGGCATATATTCTAGTTGCAATAGACTACATGACTAAATGGGTAGAGGCAGAAGCCTTACCAAATGCAACAGAAGAAGTAGTCATCAAATTTATTTTCAAATTATTCATACGCTATGGACTACCAAGAGAAGTAATTACTGATGGGGAGTCACAATTTACAGCTCATAGAATCACCACCACCCTGGATAATTATTATATCAAGCACATAATTACTTCTCTGTACCATCCATAAGCAAATGGGCAAGTGGAAAGCACCAATAAAGTCCTGGAGGAAATCCTGACAAAGACTATCTCAACAAACAGACATAATTGGGCTTCAGAGCTTCCAAATGTCTTATGGGCTTACCACACAATATGGCGTAACACCACTGGCTACTCTCCTTATCATTTAGTCTATGGAAAATAACCCATCTTCTCAATTGAGTTTGACATCAAGACTCTAAGGATGGCCCTGGAAATCAGACTGGATCTTACAAAAGCACATAAACAATGCCTTCAACAACTCAACGAATTGGATGAAGCACGTATGTCTGTTGTAGAGCACACGACTTCTATTCAACAAAATAGAATGACTTGGCACAACAAGCATATCAAGAAAAAATCATTTATAAAAGGTGATTGGGCGCCCCTCTATGATTCCAGATTCCAAGATTTTTTGGAAAAATTAAGGACACGGTGGCTAAGACCATACAAAATCAATGAAGTCCATGATAATGGCACAGTCACATTAAGCACCATCAACGGGTCTGGATCTCCATTTCGGGTCAATGGACACTAGCTACGACTTTATCATCAACTGCCCTCAAAAGAATCTTTCTACCAGGAAATAAGTAAGGATCCTACCATTCGAATTGTGTTTGGCTAGGAAGGCAATCTAGCCACCCCAACTCCATAAATGTTGAATTCTGCTGACACTGTACATACTGTATATAAAATTTTTTTCCTGTAGCTTTTATTCAATTTTTTTTATTATTTTTTACAGTCATTCGAGAAAATCAGAAATAGGGAGGATAACTGTAATGAACTCATTTAGCAATCTTTTATGTTCCGAACTCTTGCTTCATCCCATCACCCAAACCCTATCTTTCACAGAGAAATGAATGTGTCATGGTTCAACAACAACAATTGGGTAACTATAATGAAATTCATAACATTAACAAACCATCCACTACTTAATTTTGAAATAAACCAACTCATAAATGAATTTAGTTGATGACTAATCAACCTTGACTTCAACCAAAACACATTTCCAGGATTCTAAAAATTACCTATTCAGATGGTTAAAAACCTAACAATTGTTGTTCCTTTTGTGCTCTTGTTGTTCCTTTGAATGGAACAATTGTCATTCCCTTTTGTGTGCTTATTCTTCCTTTTAACGGAACAATTGTTGTTCCTTTTGCGCTCTTATTATTTTTTTGAATGGAACAATTGTTGTTCCTTTTGCGTGCTTGTTGTTCCTTTGAACGGAACAATTTTTGTTCCTTGTTGAAACAATTTTTAAATTTTTTTATCTATAAGACTAGTAGTGAAGGCCCGCTCTGATACCAATTGTTGGACACACCTACCACACTTAGAGGGGGGGGTGAATGAGTGTGGGGATCCTTTTCCCAAAACTCTTCCCTCTTACACAAAACTCATTAGTTAGAATTGACATTTACTCATTACTCATTGTTGTCATTGTAATGGGTTAGATGTGAATACATACCCACGACCTTAACATATATCATCAATATATCATCAACAAATCATCTCCACAAGGAACACAAGATGTATGTACAATTTTTCTTTTTATTATGGACTTCAATCCGGGGTTTTAAGCAACAAGCCAGATAGAGGTACAACTCTACAAGAGAACCATCTCTATATACAAGACTCAACACATTCGTACCAAAGCGGATGAGGCAACAATCTCAACATATATCAATGTACCATAAACAAGAGCATCAACCGGCCACCAACTTCGCGTCCAAACAACCTTGTAACCAACATGTACCATAAATAAAGTGCATCCAACCGACGTCACCAAGTATGTACCAACCATGTGTCAAATGCTCATCAACAATGACTCATCAATGTGTACCAACATCATCAACAATACACCTCATGTATGTGTAACTCATCCAATTTGCTATTACTCAATAGCGACTGGTTTGGATTGGTCAACAACCTAACTGACAATCATAACTGTACCCTGTGCTGAATGAATCTGAAAATGATATACAATTTTCTTTAGTGTGTTTTATGAATTCCTCCAAATTGTACTACTTGGCACCTCTCAGGAAAAGGAGTTATAGCAAAATGACATACCTTGCTGAATTCTAAGCTTATTCTAGAGAGCCACCTTGGAGCGTGCCACAAAATATTTGATGAAATAATCTAAAAATTTTACTGAGAATGAAAGACTATACCCTAGCCAGCATATTTTGTCTCACTGAATTTGGATATGTTATGAAGAAGTTATGATTTTTACAGGAAACACTTGATTTTGACCAGTTTCAAGACTAGCCACAAACCCTATTTTCCAGTGTAACTCAAAAAATACAACTGATACACAAAATGAATTTTTAACCACAGATACTTGGCTATGTTGTCTTACTTTCATATCAATTTCAGGATCTGAATCATTATAGAAAAAGTTATAGTGAAAATGATGAGATGACTGTAAATAACATACCTTAGAAGCACCATCAAAGGGTATCCTTCCTTGCATTTCATTCGCTTATTTTCTTCACTTTCCTTAGAGATTCAACTTAGATGTCAGCACCTCATTTCAGTGCAGATCTTAAATATATTCAAATTTCCACACCAAAATGCTCAGAAGCTCTCTATCAATACTCCAAAATATATTCCACAAAGAAGCTCACCATTGATCCACAAAGGGATGATCTACAAGAGAGAACATTGCTATCTTATTTATACTTTCATCCTTTAGGTCCCTTAACCCATTTCTAGGTGTCTTAACTCATTTTCCTTATTTTGGGGTTAACCACTTTCCATAAATAGAAAGTTCTCAATACTTTAACATTTAAATATTCCTTCTTGATTTTGTCCTGCTTTATCATTTCTTGATTTTGTCACTTCTCTTGATTATTTAAATAATCCCACTTGAATTTACTTCTCTTGATTATTTAAATAATCCACCTTGAATTGTCACTTTAATTTATCCGGTTAAATAATATTAACCCATTTCTAGATCATAACCTATTTTCCTTATTTTTAACCATTTTAAATAGCCTTATTTCTAAGTCCATAACCTATTTTCCTTATTTTCCGGGTTAACCACTTTCTATAAATATTCCTTCTTGATTTTTTTCACCTTACTTTTATCATTTCTTGATTTTTGTCACTTCTCTTGATTATTTAAATAATCCACCTTGAATTTGTCACTTTAATTTATCATTTAAATAATATTAACCCATTTCTGAGTCCATAACCTATTTTCCCTTATTTTAGGTTAACCACTTTCCATAAATATTCCTTCTTGATTTTGTCACCTTATTTATCATTTCTTCTTTTAGGTCACTTTGACTTCTTTGACCTTAGGGCTTCAAGCCTTCATGGGGGTCCTTCATCTTGATAGAGCCATAACTCTCAAACCATGATGAGTTATGTGACATTCCCACCTTACCACAGAAATGACATGACAAGCACTATCCATCTAGGATAGTTTCACCAACAATTTCCTTGATATTCATCTTGTCATTCCTCCTTTACAAGCATGGGTCCTCCAACCATTCTTCTAAGATAACTCAATCAGTAAAGCGTCTTCAGTGAGGGTTTTCACCGAAGGGGACCACTTTGGAGTTCATCACGTTTGTGCACCTTATCAACCATGATAAGACAATAATGAATCATCTATACATTTTCAACAATGCATCCTTATGCCAATGAAATCCTTCGATCCATCTTCATCATGTATCAATGACAATTCATTGATCCATCTTCATCTATGCATTCTCATCAAGACAATACATATTATATTACATCAATCATCAATCAATCAATCCTTTGACATCAATCAATCACTTGACATCAATCAAATGAACCATTGGCATCAATGACAGCATGATCAACAAAGAAGGCCGAAATGCAGGAAGGATAAATTCTTGTGATGGTTCTTTCTAAGGTATGTTATTTTCAGTCATCTCACCATTTTCACCAGCATTTTCTATAATGATTCAGATCCTGAAATTTTTATGAAAGTGAGAAAACCTTAATCCAAGTATCTGTGGTTAAAAGAATTCAACTTGTGGTTCGTTGTATTTTTGGATTTACACTCACAATGGAAAATAGAGGGTTTAGTGGCAGAGTTCTGAAACTAGTCCATCCCGGTGTTTGAGGTAAAAAATGTCATAACTTCTTCAAAACAAATCAAATTCAATTGAGACCAATTGTGTTGGTTAGAGATTACAGTCTGTAGTATTCTAATGTAGTTTCAAATTATTTCATCAAACATTTTGTCTGAGGGTACCTCTGCAAAGACTCTCTCTAGAGTAAGCTTGAATTCAACAAGGTATGTCATTTTGCTGTAACTCATGCAAGGAGAGGTTCAAGTGGTTCCACTTGGAGGGTGCATAAAAATAGCAGAAGAACATTGTGTATCAGTTTGAATCACGTATACATTACAAGTTCAAAGTTATGATTACTTCAAGTTAGGGTTGTTATTCAATAATCAAAACTAGGCATGTGAGACTAAAGAAAGTTTGAAGTAGAAAATGCTAGTCTCTTGTTTTTTAAAGTTAAGAAGGTTTGTAGGAATGTGATCATATACACAGATTCTATTAATTTCTAAATCATATTTGGATGATGAAATTGATGAGGGATTTTGGTTGAAGGACATGTTGAGTACATGGTTTGAAACCGATTAGTTAATGAGTTGGCACACATACATGAGGTTAGCTATAGTTGATGATGTTGGTACATATTGATGAGTCATAGTTGATGAGTAGTTGTTACATGATTGGTACATACTTGGCACATGGTTGGATGCATGGGAACATGAGTAGGGTTGATTACAGAGGTTGGGTGCACTTGGCCCGATGCACTGTTTGCTCGTTATAGGGTTGGTCTAGAAGGTTGGTGCATGGTTGATACACTTGTTAATCAATCTGAGAGTTGATTACCGAGGGTTGATGCATGGTTGATTTATTGGTACAAATTTACAATGGTATATCTCACGGTGATAGTGTGGCAGTGGTTCCATCATTCTACTTCTACTTCGAGGTGGCGAGACGGGGGCAGGAAAGGTGGATTTTAGCCACCTTTAGGTTTAATAGTCGGAGAACATTGGGGTTGCTTAGCCTCCTTGGTTGTAGCAATTTTGGGAGTTGAGATTCCCTCATGTTGTATCCCGATAAACTAGGGGATTGGAGCCTCCTTCGGTTGTATTTGGAAAACAAAGGAAGTTGGTGCTTCAGTAGATGTAATTCTTCAAGACATATAAGAAAAACATTCCATGGTTTTCTCCCAATTTGAGTTTCCATGTAAGACTTGTTGGTGTACTATGTATGTGTGTGATTGTTTATTTATTCTTGCTCATTATTGGATAGCAATTCTACATTGATATAACATTTGAAGAAAAGGATTGCATAATTACGTTATTCTTGATTCACCCCCTCTGAGTAATCCAACATCTCCAACCATTCTTCTAGGATAACTCAATCCATGAAAGCGTCTTCATGAGGGCTTTCACCATAAGGGGATAACACAGGTTCATCCATTTTTGTGCCTTATCAATCATGATAAGACAATAATATGAGTCATCTATACATTTTCCAATAATGCATCATATACCAATCAAACCACAGCGATCCATCTTCATCATGTATCAATGACAAATCATTGATCAATCTTCATCATATCAATGAAAACTCATTGATCCATATTCATCTATACCATTCTCATCAGGAAAATACATATTATATTACATCAATCATCAATCAACCAATCCTTACTGACATCAATCAATCACTTGACATCAATCAAAATCAAACCATTGGCATCAACGAAAACGCGTTTAACAAATTATGGTTGGATGCACTTTTTTATGGTATAGGTTGATTACGGGTTCTTTCAGTACGGGTTGGTTACATGGTTGATCTGCTATAATTGTGGTTGATTACAAGTTGGGGAGTATAGGTTGATGCATGGTTGATTTATTGGTACAAGTTCTGATGTATATCTCGTAATGATAGTGTGGCGATGGTTGATCATTCACTACTACTTGAGGTGTAAAGACGAGGACAGAATGAGATGGTTGTAGCCACCTTAGAGTTCTGCGGTCGGAAGAACATAGAGTGGTTGTAGCCTCCTTCTAGTTGTAGGCGAAGAATTGGAGTTGAAGCTTCCTGGGTTGTAACCCTAAGAAACTAGAGAGGTTGGAGCCTCCCTTCGAATTCTGATTGGAAAACAAAGGAAGTTGGTTGCTTCAAATGAATGTAATTCTTAAGACATATAAGAAAAAAGCATTAAGAGTGGTTTTCTCCCATTTGGGATTCCGTGGCTCTTTAATTGTATTGTGTATGTGTGTGATTGTTTATTTCTTACTTCTCATTGTGGATTGTAATTCTACATTGATATAACATTTGAAGAAAAGAGTTATAATTACAGCTATTATTGATTCATAGCACCTCTCGGTAATCCAACAATTGAGTATCATAGTAGGTCCCTTTAGAAACAATTGGTATCATAGTAGGTTCCTTTAGAAATCAGTTTAACCTTTGAAAGGTAGATCATGGAGAGTACCAACTCGTATAAAAATGGAATACCACAATTTGATGGACAAAAGTATGCTTTTTGGAGCATAAGGATGAAGACATATATACAGGCACGGGGATTTCAAGTTTGGAAATCAATTCTAGATGGATACACAACACCAACAGTTCCACCAACAAATGACAAAGAGGTGATACAATATTCACCAAAGTTGCACATTGTAAATATTCTAAAGAGATTTGGGGCAAGCTTGGAAATATTTATGAAGGAGATTCAAAATTGAAAGAAACAAAGCTTCAAACTTACAGAGCTCAGTTCGAACAACTAAAAATGAAGGAAGATGAAGATATCACAGCCTAGTTCTTACGAGTCGATGAAACAGTGAATGCGATCATAGGATTGGGAGAAGAAATAGAAGAATCTGTAATTGTTCAAAAGGTACTAAGATCTCTGCCTATGAGATTCAACCCTAAGATATCAGCACTAGAAGAAATATCAGATCTAACCTCAATAAGCATGGACGAACTGCATGGAATCTTCACATCATATGAGATGAGAACTGAATAGGAAAATCCAGATGTAAAAGAAGCAACCTTCAAAGCATCCACAAGATCAAAGAAAAAGAAAAAGGAACAAGAAGAATATAGCAGCAGTAGTGACGTCTCAGAAGATGATGAAGAAGTGGCCAACTTTGTCAAAAGACTGAACAAGGGAACCAATGGTAGGTATAGTGGTAATATTCATTTAATTTGTTTTAATTGTGATGGTATTGGTCATTTTTTTGACAAATGTCCTCATACGAAAAAGTGAAATGATGAAGGTTACTCAAAATGCAGACAAACATATAAAGGTAAAAGAACTACAAAGAAAGTTTTCAAGAAAAGATTTTGCACCAAAAAAGACATCTCATCATAAGATGAAGATGAAGTCAGTGACAGTAAAACAAGGAGAGTTCTATTCATGGAAGTATAAGACTCTGAAGAATAATATGAAGAAGAAATTGAAGAGGTAGAAGTTGACTTCTGAGAAGAATTAATGAGTTCCATAGAAGTTATCAGAAGAGAAAAGAAGAAAAACAAGAAAATACAAGCAGAATTAGATAAGAAAAAAGACACTCAAGAACTAGAACAAATGATCACAAAATTGAAGGTTCAAATAGAAGAAGATAAAAGAATTGAAGAAAAACTAGAAGGAAATGATAGGATCATTGGAAACTTGGAAGCAGAGATTGTCACACTAAGAAAATATATTCAAAAGAAAAATATGCAGAATAGCTCAAAAGTTTTGGATGACATTATCAACAGTCAAAAATCTCATCTTGACAAGTCCGGACTTGGATACAATCAGACAGGAAAGGGATCAAGCTCCAAAACAACAGAGCAAGAGACAAATCCAAAAAGCTATGCAGAAACAATCAAAGGGGATAAAAATATATACAAGGAAGATTACAGGGAGATTCCTCCACCG
>SNQJ01S0035870.1:0-14523 GCA_010110895.2 Picea sitchensis | reverse complement strand
GCAGGGTATCCATTTGTGAGGCAAAAGAGCTTAACATTTCAGTTTTGAAATCTTCAAGTAGATTCTCTATCTCTTCTCTTGTTGCTCCCCCGCTGGCTGATTTTTGGACTCTAGAAAACATGGTGTCCCTGTTGTTCAATCTGTTTCTTGAAGCTCCCCTTGAACATCTTTTGCATAAATTGACAATCTCATCATATGATTCCTTGGATATATCCCCTTTCCCAAGCATGTTCAGCATATCTAGAGAGTCATCCCTTACCCCTTTTAATAAAATAGTTTTGAGGATATCCTTACTTACATTGGGATGACTAGATCTTTGTAGATTGTATTGAAGCCTTTCTACAAAGTCTTCTAGATTCTCGTCTTCTTTCTGCATCATTTTAAATAGCTCCTCCTTCTTTTCTCTCATTCTGCAGTAGTCCTGGTACTTGTTCAGAAATTTCTTCTTCATTTGGTCCCAAGTTGTGATTACATGGCCTCCAAGGCTCATAAACCATCTTAGTGCATTCCCTTTTAGTGTTGCTGGAAATAACTTCAGTGTCTGAGCATTAGAAACATAATCATAACTTCTACATAATATATCAAATTCAAACAAAAATTCATCAGGATCCTCTGAAGATAAACCATGAAAATTTGGCAATGCTGAGAGTGGGATGTTTTTCATGGGGGCTGCTCTTGTAGGGAGATCACTAATAGGAACTCCTAATGTAGAAAAAGAATTTTCATCTTTTACCTCTCCTTCAGGATCTACCCTTTCTTCATGGTGCAAATACTCATCCATGTTTTCCTCTGTCTGTTCTCCTGCTGCACTTGCCATGTCCTCAATGTCTCCTACTGGCTTTTGGACTGTCTCCGGACTCCAAACTTCCTTCCCTGTTTCGAAAATTGCTCGAAATGAAGGCTGGGAATTCTGTTTTTGAAGGTTTTGTCGTTGAGCAGCAGATTCAGACTTGGATGCAATGTCGTCAATGAAGGTCTATCTTCCTCCTTTTCCTTTTCCCTTGCCACTTGTAGGGTTAGTGTCTTTGGGGTTTTTGGGGTCTTTCATGCATTCTTTTTATCTAAAGAAATCACAAGTGCTTTTGAAATCTATAGCTATCTTCCCCGGCAACGGCGCCAAAATGTTTGTCACTATAATTGCTTAATTGATTTCAAACAACCAAGTGAAACATAAATTATCAACCCAGGGAAGTCTTTTATTTCAAAGATAACCACGCACTATATATGCTCAATTCCAAAAGAAGCTTAGTGTTGTAGTAAAGAAACTTATACTAATCTCACTTGCTCAAATAAATTGAAGTTATGTATTAAATCACAAGAAAGTAACTTCCCTATTGCAAAGCTTTAAAGATCAATTTAAGAATCCTGGATTACCTTTAAAATAACACTTGCAATGGGAAAGAACAACTATTCTGCAATCAGAGAACAGGACCCTTACTCTCAAATAGAGACTTCAGCATTAACACTCTTTCATGAAAACAACAATGTAGAAAACAACTAACTCTATCTAACAGAAAACAAAGCCACTGAGTTCCTTTCTTTCTAAGCAGGAGCCTTGAGCCTTACTTCTGTCTTAGCACACTTGTGAGGTTGAGGTTGCAGAGAACAGAGTAGTTTGATCCCTTCCTTTCTGAGCAGGGATCACTAACCCAGTTCTGGCTAGCATTAATGAAAGTCTATAGAGACAGGATGTTTTGGTTCTTTCCTCTCTGAGTAGGAACCCTTAATCCTATCCCTGGCTAACATACTTGCAGAGATAAATGAAATCTACAAAGGACAAGATGTTGTGATTCCTTCCTGTCTGAGTAGGAACCCTTTAACCAAATCTCTGGCTAGCAAACTTGCTGAAGGAAATGGAATCTACAGAGGACTAGGTGTTGTGTTCCTTCCTGTCTGAGTAGGAACCCTTTTAACCAAATCTCTGGCTAGCACACTTGCTGAGGTAAATGAAATCTACAGAAGTCGAGGTAATTGGATTCCTTCCTGTATGAGCAGGAACCTCTTAACCAAACCTCTGGCTAGCACACTTGCAGCAGTAAACGAATCCTACAGAGGGTATGATGTTCTGGTTCCTTTCTATCTAAGAAGGAACCTTTAATCGAATCTCTGCTAGCATAAAATCATCACACAAGATTGCTGATAAAAAGAATTACAAATTCCATTCAATAAACTAAGACAGAGTCAGTAGTGTTTCAGCAAATCGAAATCCATTAAAACAGTGTTTCAGCAAACGACAGTTAAACAAAGCATGAACAGAAATTATACTAACACAATTCTAACTAATGGGTGAATCTTGTGATGAAGGTGGACCCTCCCTTCTCACAAGATTCCCCTGAAACGGGAAAGCTTAGAGACGAATAATTAGAGCAGTCTTATATTCATCTGTCGAAATATCACATTACAAACTAGAAGAATAGAACACGTCTCGCTTCTCTGGAGTTGCTTCAATACATCAAAAACTTCCCCCCCCTACGAATGGTGATTTCCTCTGATTTAAAGAGGAAATCCCTTCGATACAATCATTACAATGCATATCTGAATCCTATCCTAGATCGGATCTTCTTTCTAAATCAGCATAGGATGTCCTAGTTTCACGCAACCGAATGCTATTACAGGAACTGAGCGAGGTATTGATGTTACGGCTGGTGTAACAGCTTCTTCTCATCGTTGTTGATGTTGTTTCAGCATCGCAATTCGCGGGTTGTTTCAGCCACGTGAATTACGCTCTGACTGCGTTGACTGCTGACTTGTGGTGGCTTCCTTGTGTTTCAGCATCGTCAGTTCTGGCAGTTTCTTCTGTGTTTCACATCTGCAACTCTGGACTGTGTAATAGCTCCATGTTTCAGCATCTTGCGACCTCGGATTGTGTGTTTTCTCCGTGTTTCATCATCTGCAACCTCGGACTGTGTAGCAGCTCCGTGTTTCAGCATCTACGTCCTCAGACTATGTAGCAGCTCCGTGTTTCAGCAATAGGCCTTGAATGCAAATCTGCAGTTTTGGACACTTATGCATTTCTAATCAATGGTTAAGTACAAAAGTGATGTAAAATATTATGCAAAACAGATTAAACGTAAAGTAATGAGAAGGGACGTTGTATACCTTAGAGATGATCAGATAAAGTGATAGTATGAGTCTAAATATAGGTGATCAGGAGTATAATGGTGGCAAAAAGTATAGGCAAAAAGGTGCATTGTGTGGTCCTAACACCAGTTAGAGTTGGAAAACAAAGGAAGTTGTTACTTCCAATGAATGTAATTCTTCAAGACATATAAGAAAAAACATTCCATGGTTTTCTCCCAATTTGGGTTTCCACGTAAAACACTTGTGTACTGTGTATGTGTGTGATTGTTTATTTCTTACTGCTCATTATTGGATAATAATTCTACATTTATATAACAATTTAAGAAAAAGGATTATAATTACGCTATTACTGATTCACCCCCCTCTCATTAATCCAACATATTGTAGGTTTGACAATACATTTTTATGCTTTCTATAACCTGTTCATTGTAGGTTTTTGACATTATATGTCATATGCAAGAAGATTTAGTGAGCATGGAGCATTCTGCCTCTGCTCATTAACTACTATGATTGTCAAAAACACTTCAAATTTGCAGGCTATCCATTATAAGAGGTGAAAATGCACTTAACACAGAGGTATTGAATGAAGTACTGTATGAGGTGTCGCATGAGATGTCGTTTGAGGTGCCAAATGAAGTGCTATTTGAATTGCACACCAATAACTATCCTATATTCTAGGTAACTGGAAATCAATTACATTCAATTGAATTAGTTGCAGGCATTGATTAAAGATGCTTCATATGTTTATGATCAAATTTCCAAGTCAAAAGACTTAGACATTGATCTAACCACGCATCATTACATGCATAAAAAACGAGCCATCGAATTCGAAATTCCCACACATGAAAGCTCGTGCGCACATGTGGGTAACCTACTCCACTATAGATGCATTCAAAATTAGGCTAGGAACTCTATTATCTCAATTCTCCCTTACCATTTGCTCTCCCATGCGTTAATAAATCGCGCCCAAACCTCTTCCATTTCGTCCCCTGTTCAAAACGCATTCGGCATGTGCTCAATTCGTGCCACTGTTTGGCTCTATTACACCATTGCTTGGTTAATTTCACCTCTGTCACAATGCTTAGAAGATATGAACCCTCATCCTATGCATACTTGTTTTCCATTCCTGAATTTGCACAGTGTAGGTTGGGGGCCATTTTGGTCTAGCTTGCAGGGCCATGATGACGGCCTCTCCATGCAATTTGCAGTCGATTTCGATGGTAAGACAACACATGTAGGGTCTATTACCTTTGAAGTTTCAGAAGAGTCCATTGTTGTTGCCACAAAGATCCCAAGGATGGGAGATATATGGTTCAAAAACCACCAATTTCCGTGCTCAAGTTATAACAGAGTGTTTAATCCTGAATTCGAGAGAATTTCAGGGGAAAACAGGTATGCTAAGGAGTGGATAAAGGCAGAATTGATCAATCCCCTCATCGTCATCACAAGGTTAATTACATGTGAAGGTAGATACTCTACTTTCAAATCTTGTCATTTTAGATTGCTGGCTCATTTTCTGTTCAACAAACCCTTGAAATTCCCCTTCTATTTTCTCAAAAGCTTGGAGATGATGTCCTCTCAAGTGAGGAAGAATGTGACTAACCCCCACAATAGTCTCTTCCACCATGGCTTTATCAAAATCCTTGTTCTTGCTAAACTAGAGAAATAGGGGCAAAATTGGGATTCCTTTATCTACCAATTTGCAAACCCTCACTTGACAGTTAAGACCGGCAAAAATCCACTTAACCTAAAAACTATCTCTCCATCCAAGCCTTTCTCTCCAAGAACTCCAAACACCTTTTCACAAACCCTCTCTTTGCTGGAACAATACCAAAAGCTTTTTGATATCCCTACTTCTTCATCGGGTAAAAAGACCAAGAGAAAAGACCAAAAGAATCCTATTATTAACCCCTCAATGCCTTCACTCTCTCTTGATCCTACACCTAAAAATCCTCAAGAAGTAATGCAACAAGACTTTCCCATCATTCCGACAAACAAGAGGGTAGCCAATCGATTTGGTAAAGGACCATTTTGAAAGAGTACCCAGAGCACAAGAGCCAAGCCTTATGAAAAACCTCCACCTTCTTCAGATCCTATCCAAGTGTCCTCCGACCTTGAGAGCCCTAATAAGAAACCTAGGGAAGTTTATGTGGATGGATTAGAGCCACTAAGGAAAACAAAATCAGAACCTACCTCACCTTACCAATCTCCCATCACCCCTACTTCACCCATGCCTACTCTAGATCCTAAAATTGATAGATTGTCCACATCCTTCAAAGGATCTAATCCTTCTACAGAGATCATTGATTCTGCCTCAACCATAGAAGAGATACAAAAGGAAAACCATCAGCTTCTTCAACAGTTGGAGGAAAGGAAGATAATAGATACACACCTTCATCATGACAATGCAGTCCTTCAAACAAAGGTTAACTCTCTTCAACGATTGGTCGATGAGATGACCAAATATAACTGCAGCCTCAGAGCAGAACTGAAGCAACACAAGAGGCACAAGGCTAAGTCTTCACAACAAGAAGGAGAATCTTCCAAAGCCGATCGTCCTCAACAATACTAGTCATGAGGGGTAACTTATTTTTGTTTGTAGTGGGACCTGCAAAAATGTAAGTGTGGGGGTAATGTTGGGCCCGAGATATGATCACTTTTATGATGGTTATTATACACTTTTTCCGCATGTACATATGTGTTTTTCATATTTTAAAGGAGATTTTTGAATAATTTCATGATAAAATGGTATGATCAACACTAGGTACAAGTAATTCATGTTTAATGATTATATTGAGTATAATTCGTCATGTTTTATGATTACTGAGATCTAATTCACATTTTTCTAGTGTTACAAGGAAAAAACGCACCACGTTTCTGCTTCTGGCACTTGATCTGACACTCCTTCTAGTACTCGTTCTGGCACTTGATTCGACACTCTGTCCAACACTGTGTATTGCACAAAAATGGAGGGAGACTTGGCGGTTATGGTATTGGTGTCCAGTGATGGGTGAATCGGGAATGTGGGTTTTGTTTATTCTTTCCCCCTCTAGCTAGTGAGTTCTCGACAACTTAGTTTCAGTTGTTCAAGAGGGCGATTATTGGCTCGCTCTGTTTTATCAGTTAGGGCATCATTTATTGTAATTTGCCGAATTTAGAAGTGGTTCGACCCTCTTGTGGTCGACCACTTGGCCTATAAACATTATAAATACCACTGAGGTGGTCAGACATAAGTTAAGCATTAGAATTGTCAGTGTGATAGACAAAAAAATGATTTTACTCTGTTTTGAGTTTTTACATTGCCAAATTATGCCAAAACTGCGTTTTTGATTTTTTATGGTGAATTTGACCTGCTGAGTTCGTGGTTTCTTTTAGAGAGTGACCATGACTTGCTGGGGGTCCCACCAGTAGTTTGGTAACTATCTTCGTGTTTTTTTATGCATTTCATAATTTAATTGTTCTCTTTATTTTCTGTACATGCATTTTTATTGTGTTAATTAGTTCATTGTAGTTTAATTGTTTTGATTCTCTTTTGTAGGTTAGAATGATGAGATGTGTTAATATGCATTGATCTCGTAGATTATGAATAGAATTGCAAGTCCCTAGACTAATCCCATGCGCAATTAGATGTTAGATTATGCTTTGATTTATGATTGTATAGTCAAGTTTAAAACATAGTTTTAATTAGAATAGAACAAAGTTTTTATTTGGGTCCTCTTCGACAAGGATTTGATGGATGGATAGAATTAATTCCAGTTTTTAATCATAGATTTATTATCTCATTTTTATATAGATCTTGTTTAATTAGTTGTTGGTTAATGTAGATTGTTAGTTTACTTTTCAGTATCATAGTTTAATTTTTGTTCTTAAGCATTTTCTTATTGCAGTTTGAATTGTTAGAATAGATATAGCATAGTTTCATTTATGTAATTTCTTTCCTAGAATTAAATTGCAATTATATTTCTTATTTAATGGTTGAATCTAGTTTTTCTTATGTATAATGATGATCTCGTTATGTTGTTGATGGTTTGTACATGAATGTGCAGGGTATTTAACATTGTTTTGTCATGGCTAAATTCTCATTGGATTGTTTAATCCATACCTTTCATTTGCCATTGATATTAGTGTTGAGCTTATACCTCTTGAATTGTCCTTTCTTGTCAAGTGCCATGAAGATATCATCCGACACCAAAGACATTAACACAACCACCAACATTATATTTGAATTGTCATAGGTTAAAAGTAGTTTTCATGTTTTCATAGATTAAAGATAGTTTCTTGCTTTTGTAGATAAAAAAAGATATAGTTTCTTGCTTTCATAGTTTAGAAAATAGTTTTATTGTTGTTGTAGGATAGATAGAATTTGCTTTGATAGATTACATAGTAGTTTGCTAATCATAGATTAAGAATTAGTTGGTAGTTCTTCTTGCTTTCAATTAAATAGATTTCCTTTCATGAATTAGAAATAGTTTTGAATTAAGAATTTAGTCCACTTGCCTCTTAGGCTAGATAGTTGCTCAATGAGAAGTTTTAATTTGATTGCTTGCAGTAGTTAGTTGTTTTTGCTTACTTGTCTATTTGCTTTAGTAGGTTAGTTAGATGTATTTGCTTATTTTTCTATTGCTTTAGTAGGTTAGATAGTTGTCTTTGCTTACTTGTTTACTTGCGTTAGTAGGTTAGTTAGGTGTCTTTGATTGCTTGTTTATTTATTTGCTTTCACAAGGTAGTTGTTCATTGAATGTAGGTTGGCAAGTTAAAATAGTTTGATTTTGTTAGTTGCTCATTGTCATGTTAAATAGTTTTGTTTTTCTTATTGTTATGAATTAGTTTGTTTCGAGTAGGGTTTTTACTTGCTTTTCTTAGAGCTATCCATCGATCCTTGGCCCAAAAGTACTTAGGTTATTTCAAGTTGCTTAGTAGGGTTTGCTCATTAGATAGTTTTTCTTGAGTAGATTAGACTTAGATAGCTACCTTCATTAGTTAGATTATACTCCTACTAGGCCTTCTAGCGTTGGCATATATTTTTCTAGAACTCTAAGTTTACTTACCCCGGCTTGACAATTTAATTGAGGGTTTTTACTGTGTTTTTAGTGCATATATAACACCCATCAGTGCCACCAAGAACAACACTTGGAAATATACTCTCTAGTACCTGGGTAGTCGGGTAGTATGGCTAAGGGCACGATCTAGCCTCCTTAGTTGGTGCCCTGAGATATTGGGTCAAGTACTACTATTGGACCTCGCACGTATATCAGGGAGCTATAGTACATGGAAAACCCTTGTCTGTAGAACCCTTGAATACATAACTCTTGGGATAGAAACAAAAACAAAACAAACAAGATCTATTGCGGCACAACTGTGTCTCCTTTATTTGAGTTGCAAAATTACTACACATTTATTCCTGTTAATCATTTGGGCATTTCATCACTGCATTATTCTTCATATCAGAGTATAATTCCTTAGGAGTTGAAAAGAAAAAGTCTAGATCCTGTGGGCACCATTATTTGAGACCTATTCCATTGGATTTCTCTCTTCGCCCTTATCGCAGTCATACCTATTATTTTTCAACAAAAAATTTTCTTGTGGACCTGAATCCCTTCCAACACCCTTATTTGGGATTTACCCCATTGGATTCAACTTGTTTCCCTGATCGTTGTGATACACTTCACCCATAACCCATTTTCTGTGTGGTCCCACCCGCCCCTTTTTGTGTTCCCTCATCATCATGGCCCATACTCGTAACCAAGACTTGGAAGCTCACTTCACTACCTTGCACTCTAATTTCACAAAAACCCAACATGAAGTGCGACATCTCAGTGCCAATATTTCCACCATCAATAAAAAGATGCATTCATCCATCATTGCCTCAATCATGGAACTCAAACAAGACATCAAAGAAGACATTACTACCCATCTTGTATATGTCACTACGATGATCTATGCCAAGCTGCATATCCCTGTAGATCTTCCCTTATTTGACCTACCTTTGCATAACGAAGGTGAAACTTCCTCTCATTCCCAGAATTTTCAGCCCCATCACTTTCAGCGTGACATACGCCTTATGTGTGTGGATGTGACCAAATTTGATGGATAGGATCCCACTGGCTAGGTAACTCAAATGGAAAATTATTTCTCTTTGTATGGCATTACGGATGAGTTGGACAAACTATGCTACAATGTTCTCCATCTAGATCAAGAACATTGGCAATGGTGGAAATGGAGAAAAAAATCTCGCCAAGTGTATGTGGCTTGGACACACTTTGTGGCAGAGATTTATGAACGCTTACACACTAACACCAACCATTTAGGTCATTTGACAAAGTTGAAACAATCTGGCACAGTGGAAGACTTTATAGCTGCTTTTGAGTGACTGGATTTTCGTAAAGAGGGCATGTCTGATGCTTTTTTCCAGGAATTTTTTATCAGTGGCCTCAAGGATGAGATTCGTGCTCTTGTCCTCATGGCTCGACCTCAGATTTGGGTGGACACTACTAAAAGATATAAGGAATCACAACATGTTGTCTCTTCTAAAAAATGAAAACCCTCCTTTATTCCTCGCACTAAACCAGTAACTCCCACTCCTCCTTCTACTCCACTAAAGATCCAAAAATTGAATAGGGCTGAAATGGCTAAACGTTAACTCAAAGGCCTTTGTTATAATTGCGATGAAAAATATTTTTCGGGACACAAGTTTAAGGAATAAAATATTTTTATGGCCATCTCGGAGGATGTTTCGGAAGAGGATGTTGAGGCTCCCCTTGTGTCAGTGTCACCTAAATCCACTGACATAACCCCTCCTTCAGACCCTCCCGAAGTAGAACCAATAATTTCTCTAAATGCTCTCATTGGCTTCTCTGCTCCCCAAAGCCTCAAGCTAATTGGTTACATCAAGCATAGGAAGGTCATCATTCTTGTTGATAGTGGAAGCACACATAATTTTATTCATCGCCACATTTCCCAAGAAACTAATTTCTATATTTGTGCAGTCAATAATTTTCATATCATGATTTCCAATGGCAAGTCCATGAAATGTGGAGGGTGTTGTGAAAAATTGCGTCTCCAAATTAGTGAATACCACCTGAAATCTTATATGTTTGTTATCGACATGGGCGATTGTGACATTGTGTTGGGTGCAGAATAGCTAAGGACTTTGGGTCCCATTCTCATGGATTTTAGGAATTAACCATGCAATTCGACCAGGAGGGTCAACAATATAAGTTCCAAGGCATCACCGTCAGTTCCCTGGATATCGTTAGTTCCCATCATATGGAAAATCTACTCAAAAAAGATCATCCTGGCATTATTTCCCAACTCCATGTCATAGAAGCAAATGAGACACCCTCTGCATCACAGGACCTCCAATCCAGCCTCTCTAAACATCAATTTTTTTTTCCACTCCCTAGGGACTTCCTCTTTCCTGTGGTGTTCATGATCATTCCATTCCTCTTGTCCCAGGAAGCCTTCCTCCCAATATCTGTCCCTATCATCACCCCTTTTCCCAAAAAAATGAAATTGAGAAAATTATTCAAGACCTGTTCAACTTAGGTGTTATCCACCCTAGTACGATCCCTTACTCTTCACATGTGGTCATGGTCCTTAAGAAATAAGGTTCTTGGTTCATGTGTCCCGACTTCCACACCCTAAAAAAACTCACCATTAAAGAAAAATTTCCCATTCCTGTCATTGATGACCTCTTGGATGAATTGAGTGGCATCCATTTCTTTACTAAACTTGATCTTGATTCTGGCTACCACCAGATCCATATGAAAGAGGCATACATTCCTAAGACTTCATTTAGAACTCATAAGGGCCACTATGAGTTTTTGGTCATTCCCTTTGGCTCATGTAATTCTCCCTCCACTTTCCAAAGCCTCATGAATAATGTCTTCCATCCTTTTCTCTATTATTTTGTCTTAGTTTTCTTTGAGGATATCCTCATCTATAGTAAAACCTGGACAACCCATATTTCTCATGTGGACCAAGTTCTCGATCTACTCTCTCAGCACCAAATTTTCCTCAAACAATCTAAATGTGCTTTTGATGCCTCAAAATTCGAGTACTTGGGTCATTTTGTTGGAAAGGCCGATGTCAAGGTCGATCCTAAAAATATTGAAGCTATGCAATATTGGCCTCACCCAAATAATCTCAAGAGATTGCATGGATTTCTAGGTTTAACAAGTTATTATCGCAAGTTTTTAAGAATTTATAACAGAGTGGACAGTGGGTGGAAACATGCCAGGGAACACTGGATTCATGGTGAATGGATGCTTTGAAGCAAACTGAAGATTTTTTGTGGCACATCCGCGTGATGAGTATGTTTCGGGGCATGTGAGATACAACCAATAGGAGTTGCAAAGGGTGTGTGGTACGATCACCTTGATTTTTCAATCCCCAACCTTCATGATGAGCTAGTGATGGTTGATGCATTTGTTGATGTGACTTTTGTTTAAACAATTTGCCTCAA
The DNA here is from genome assembly GCA_010110895.2 of Picea sitchensis. Taxonomy (NCBI): domain Eukaryota; kingdom Viridiplantae; phylum Streptophyta; class Pinopsida; order Pinales; family Pinaceae; genus Picea; species Picea sitchensis. The sequence continues at coordinate 2,978 of SNQJ01S0035870.1, read as the reverse complement.
CCTAGGGTGCCTAACGACTTCCCTTATGATAGGATCTGACTCTTTTGGAACATACTCGTATTTTCAGTACATGTTTGGCTCTAACATCCTTTCCCGACTCGAAAAGACAACTGGCCACTAGCGTGACTTAAACTCTCATATTTTTCCGTACCTAATCTTTCATGTTGTGGCACATGGATGTAACCCACCCTAACTAGAGAAAAAATGACAGCGATAACATAAGAGTTGCAAGAAATTTGAAAGATTGCAGAGATCCCGTAAGTATCAAACAACCGGGTTTAGCAAGATTTACAGGTATGTACCAATCTGGATTCTTCACGCTTACACTTTATACATATATTTTACCAAGTGTTGTTCTATATGTAGTCTCTAAACGATTTTAATTTTGATTGTAGGAAATATGCCTCCGAGTATTGAGCAAGAATGGTTTGGGAGCCTCATTGGTAGATTCAAGAAAATGGGTCAAGTGTGAGAGGAGCTGAGTCAAAATCAACAAGGCGGTGAAGGATATCAGACTCCCTAAGTTCGGTACACCTAATGACTTCAGTGACTTTCACGACATAGTTAAATTGCACATCGAGCAAGACTCAACATGGGTCGAAGAACTGGCAAAGGTGACAGACATAGCACCAGGTCAGGTGCGACAGTTTATGGAACACCCGATCAAAGCTCATGCTATCTTGCAACAATTAAGTGCCAGTGTGGTCAAGTATTGGGCACATGTAGTAGAGATCAAAGAGATTTACGCGGCCCTGATGGAACAACATAGATTCCCATACGCCAATACCTATGAGGAGTTGTTCATCCAGTGGTCGGAGTACGAGAAGAGTCACCCTTTTAAAGTGATATCTTGAGATGACTCTTAGACAGATTGATAGAAGAGAACACCATGTGGAAAAAAAAAATTACTTATCTGCACTTTAGCCGTTATTTTCAGTTAATTTTATGTTGTAAGTAAGAGCATCGACCAATTATTTAAGGGTCGATGTTTGTTGCAAGAAAGTCTCATTTCTAGTTTTGTTAAGACTTATTTTGGAGTTGACTTTAATTGAGAAGTCCTTCTGGACAAGAGACAAGTTTATGTTTTCATCAAATGCGTGTATGATTTGATGTGGAGAAGAACTATTTCCTATTCTGTCTCATGAATGGATGCAGTAACGCGTAAGAGCTATTAAATCTATTGATAAGTTATGTGATACAATGTTTTACAATTCTTTCTTTAATGATGAAAATGAATCTTTGTGTTATTATGTGATTGATGATTAGAGTTGACTGAATTATTTTTCTTACCGTTGTTTATCACATGCATGTTTTCTTTTGATAACTCGTTTCTTAGTCAGTAATTGGAATATTCACATGGTTGATGTATTAGTACTAAGCCTGTGGTATATGATCATTGTCTACATGCTAGGGTGTAAGGGTTATCCCAAACCCAACCTCTTGTCCAGTAATTTAATGTTGTTCCCATTTGTTGCCTAGTTGGTTTATATTGGATTTCTATCTTATACCAGTCACACCAAAAATAAAATACAAAAAGAGAGTGTCTGAATCGAAGGAGACGCCTTCACAAGAAAATGTAAATCCCATCGATTAATTGGCCGGATCACGAGATTTGGAGAACCATTCCACTATTATATGTTGCATAGTCTAATTGGGCCTTGGTGGCGGGTTTGTTTCCTGTTGTTGAACTAAAGGGATTTAGGAACCATCAACGCAACCTTTTTCCTTTCTCTAATGTTAAGAATAACCAATAATTCCTTAGATCTACTTTGATTAATCAATTATAAAATCAAATCCGAACTCATAAAATACAAATAATATGGAGGGGGAAAACCAAATGATCTATTAATAAAACATCGACAATACATACCAGGTCATACCTCAACTTGATGAAGATTCATCCTCCTTTGATTCCTAGCTCCTTGCCTCTCCTTGCATCTTCTTGGTCAGGCTAGGCTCACTAATTTCTGGTAGTGATGTTGGATACCTCTGTAGTTAGACAACATAACAATACCATTCAATTCTTCCTCCTCTTTCTCAATGTTTTCCTTTGTTATATTTCTCTTGGAGGGGGCTTGGGAGGGGCTTCTAGATATTCTAAAGACCACTAGAGACTCAAATGATGTGAGTTCCTAGGCATTTGACACAAAGATCCAACTTAACCCTTTCCTATCACCTCGTAGCTCCCCAATTATAGAAGTTTGAGAGTGCCTCATCTATTGAACATTGCTGACAAATGAGGGTCCTCGCTAGTTGTCTATTAGGTGTCCCGTGAGGACATCTAAAAGTGCTCCAAAAGGGGTCAAACTTTAGGCAAAACATGTATTATGGTTTCTATCCTCTCTCAACTTCCTCTCTAGCCTATATAGTGGGAATTAAGGCTATAACAACAACCTTGCTTGACTCATATATTAAGTTAATTTATTCTAACCAACCATCAATGGTCCTTCAATAGTCCTAAACTTGAAAATAATGTTCTCATACAACCTTTTCGTAACAATCCTCAACTCGAAAGGAACATTTAGCTCTTCCAACTTATTCCAAAGGCTTCTCTTAGGCATTATGTCAAAATATTTTATAAATTCAACGAAACAACAAAGAAGATTGGATTTATTATTGTGACACACTCCTCTACAATGATCCTAAGTATAACACATGAAAAAATGTGTTGATCAATTGACAGGGGGGTTGAATCAGTTGTTACCGTGCTTAAACAATTATGCTTATTTTAAACTCTTTACAAAGCACTTAATGACAATTACAATAAAGCAAGGAAATAAGCAATAGCACATTCAACATCAGTCACACATATGAGATACACAAGGAAAGATATTTTTGGAGGAAACCCATAAAGGGTAAAAACCTCTTCTTCTTTATATGATAAGTAATCTTTACATTCTTTACATTATCATACATATGAGCACCAACTCATAATGAGGCTGCAACCTCTGTTTTGCAAGCTGCTACTTGCTGAGAGA
>SNQJ01S0035869.1:62160-82996 GCA_010110895.2 Picea sitchensis | reverse complement strand
GCAATGAATACAATCCTTGATGGATTACCTGATGATATCAAAGAGAAGATAGGTGAATGTAACTCTGCAAAAGAACTCTGGGAAAAATTAAAAGACCTCTACTCAGATGAGAAGTCAAATGAAGCATTTCAAACAGAACAAAGATCAGTCTACAACAATTCTAGTGATGAATATTCTTTTAAAGAATACTCAAACATTGAAGCAATAGTCAACATGGAAGTTGAGCTTGAAATTTCTTTGGACAAACTGAGAAAATATAAAAAAATGTGTAAACAACTAAAGGATCAACTTAAGACTGTTGAAAAATTAAAGAAAGGGACTAAATCCCTTAATAAAGTTCTCAGTCTACAAAGATATCCCTCGAACAGATATGACCACGCACACACAATTAAAGGATCAAGTCTTATTACTCAGATTGAGATTGAAGATGACATGTCTAGTGATGATACCTTCAAATAATTTGCTCATCCTCCCAAGAATATGTATCAAATCAAAAGAGAAGACTCAACCATCAATAAAGGTAAAGACTCTCCACAATCTTCTGATTGCAATAATGTTGATATTGAATTCTCCCCTGCAAGTAGAGAAAAAGATTCAAATACAATAACAAAATGTTCTGTTAGCATCTATCCCATGGAAGAAGAAGAAGAAAAACTATCAAAGTCCAAATAAAAGGTTGATTGGAGTCTCTCTGAATACCTCTATCGCCATAATGAATCAGACTATAGCTATCTTCATGACTACACTCAAGAATTTCTTGAAAAGAGTCAAAAGCATGTCTTGGAAATAAAGAAAATGCTCAAGGACAGTAAAAAGATAATATATGAGCAGGACAATCAGTTAGAAGAGAAAGAAGAGGAGATCAAGAGACTGAAAAATGGAATCAGTCAAGCAAAAGAAGAAAATAAGGAAGATGATGTCTCAAGCAAAAACCTTGCAGATCTAAAAGAACTAAGGGAAAAATATGTCAATCTTAAAATCCAACTTGAAGAATCCAAAAGGAGAGAAGAGGTAGTAAGGAACCAGTTGGACAAAAAGGAAGAATCTTTTCATAAGATCAAAGCAGAAGTTGTGAATGTTAGAAAGAAGGTTGAGAAGTTAGACACCCAAATCAAGTTCTTGAACAACTTCATAACCCTGGATGAGATCTTGGATATTCGTAGATCATCATATGACAACATCGGTCTTAGACACAATAAGGAAGAAATTAGTAATCTCAAGAAACCTGATGCAAGTCCTTCATTTGTAAAAAGTGAAGACAGGTCTGATGTAAGTCTTTCTTTTATAAAAAGGGAAAGAAATTATGATGCAGGTTCTTCATGCTCAAAGAATAAAAGCAACACTACAAAACTAAGAAGATCAGATCAAGGAAGATATCCAGAAGCTACTCATACACCTCAAAGAAAGTTCAAAAGAGAGACACATTCATGGATGAATCAAATAACGTGTGAGAGTGTCTTTAAAGGTCATTGTTTTTCTTGTAATGAATATGGTCATAAAGCCTTGGATTGTAGGCATCATGGAAGATGTTGGAACTGCAATCATGTTGGACATATTGTTGCACATTGTTACACTATGAGATTCTACAGTTGTGGTAGATATGGTCACAAAGACCATGACTGTTGGAACTCAAGAAGACAGTCAATAATAAATTCTTCACATAATATGACAACAAGAGTAAATAAGAAGACATTGAAAATAAAATCCCAACAAATAAGAAAGATGAGGAAAATATTGCTCCTGAAATTGATGAAGTTAATAATAGGAGTTTGGAGGATAAAAATTCTAATAAGGAATACTCTCAACACAAGGATAAAGAATCTTCTGGTGCACATAATAATGATGTTGATGATGAATCTCCAACAGAAGAATGATAAGAAGATTTGAGTGATTATTATCTCAAAAATCTATCAATCCTATTTTAATGGTACACTGAAACTCCTTCCAAAAGAAAAATTAAAAAAAAAAAGAGAGAAGGATAGTTGTCCAGAAAGCTGCAAAGACTATGCTCAGTGAAGAAAATTATCTGATGGATATTCCATCAATTAGTATTTCATAATGGAGGGAATATTTTAGCACATTAGTACTCATATTGAACAGAGGTCAACTTAGGATTAATAGTAGTAGAACTTCTTGTGAACCCTGTTGTGGAGAGCTCATTCGGTAAAATACTTCAAGGTCTCTAGAAGTAAGGGTTACATCAAAAGTCTTGATGATAATTTCAAAAATGTGATGCTATATCTGTTGAAGGTATCCTTCTTGGACATGCTTCTACCAAGAAAGCATACAGATGCTACAATCTTAGATTACATAAGATTGTTGAGAGTGCGGATTTCAAAATGGATGATATAAAAACAATTAGTATCATGGTTAAATATCAATGAGAATCAATGGATAGATTCAAGGGTTGTTTGAAATAGATGACCTAAAATTGCGCAGTGTTCGAGTAGGACATTGACATTTGCACAAGCAACGTTCTGATGTACAAAATTATGTACATAACATCCTATAGAAATAACTAGAAGAGAGGGCCTATCAGAAAGATCTACTCTTTTAGAAACAAAGGTGGAGAACATTCAGTAAAAAATCAAGGGAAGTTTTTGTTAGTAAATAAGAAAGTAATTTGATTAAGTTTTGAAAATACTTGATCACTACAAAAAAATTTGTATCAAGAAAGACTACTCATTTGAAGACACAAAAATCCCGAGCAACTGATATAAGAAGTTAGTAAATCAACAGGGGGTGAAACCTTGTCAGGAAGAGATACCTTTTCAGATATAAAAGGGGAGAGTAGTTAGAAGTAGAGAAAGAGCATATTGACAGGGGGAGTCATTCGTTTATGAAATAAAAAGGTTGATTACAAGAGGAGCTACCAGTGGATAGAGAAGTACTTATACAGATAGATCATAGGAAAATAAACCCTTTGCCATTGATGTTAAAGGGGGAGATAAACTTCATATAAAGGAAACTTCATATAAAGTAAAACTTCATAAAAGGAAAGCATCAACATAGGGGGAGTTTTTGTATATGAAGTTAATGGGTTGACCTCAATGACAAAGGGGGAGATAGTTGAAAATATTTTCATTGATGTCAACAGTTGATGTGATGATCTATTGTTAATGATGAATAACCACAGCTGAGATTGCCATTGATTTCAACAGTCAATGTGATGATCTGTTGTTAAATGAAAAATGAGATTGTCATTGATGTCAACAATAAATCAGTTAAGCAAGAGATGTCAAACAGTGTGCAGAGATCGAAAGAGAGAACATGAGAAGAGAATTGTATGAAGATCAAAGCTCAGAAATACAGAAGTATTTCATGTCTATTGTTGATCACGATAGGATAAACAATCCAATGATAAAATCTAAGGAGGGTTAGTGAATGTGGATCAAATCTCAGTAGGAAGAATTGCATTGCAGATGTATCATCAGGTTCCTTGGAAATATTAAGAAGTCAACCATTGCACAAGAAATTGTGATAAGTCTCAGAAGTCGTCGGATTAAACCCAATTCTCGTTAGCCATCAGATCATCTCAATGTGGAAGGATAGGATAAGTGAGTTAAAGAGGTTTTGAGTTCAAAGTGTCGAAACCCCATCAACCATCAGATCACTGAGGCTATTGATTGTTGATCTATCATGAAGAATTTTTAGAGTTTCGTGGTCTTCGATTGAGGAAACTCATATCAGGAGTTCGCGATATGATAAATCGCGACACACTCCTTTGGCTTGGACCCTATTCACAGATAGTGGTCACATCAGCATGAGGTTGAGGAAGGGGAAAGTGTTTCTAGCCTCCATTTTAGCATTTCAGATACCGAAAGTTGGAGAAGTTAAGGAGACTCATGGTAGAATCCCTGAAGTGAAGAATTGTGAAGCGCTTTGTTGATAAGTGCCTGGTCACCACCGATGGTCATGAGAAGGGAAGGAGCTAGTGCAGCTATTGCACCTCTTTTTTCACCTTATTGAGCAAAACAGAGGTGCTTGCAAGCTTAGTTGGGTTTTCTAAGCAGGACAACTATAAAGAAAAGGGTTAGAGAAAGAAATATAAAAGAACAACTAAGAATTAAACTAAGACATAAAATAACAACTAAACTAATGAGCATAGGGACATAAGGACAAAAGAAAAATAAGACCCATGTCACCAATGGTAAGGTTTATATCAGTGAAAGAAAACACCAAGAAGAAATAGGACTATGAGTCCCTTCTTCCTCCAAGGGAGGGCTCTTGGACCCCACAAATAAGCTCTTCTTACAACTTTGAATGAAAATGGTGAAAGAATTCTTTGCTAATCCACTCAAGGGGTGAGATGGATTTCCCAATGTAATGGTGCTAGTATACTCTTGATGAGAATAGAGGATTCCTCAAGAGAATAGTAGCAGAATAACTTTGATATTGAATTCCTTAAAAAATGAAGTGCACCCATGGCTTTTTTATAGCACCTCTTTGAGGTATTGTGCAACTAGCTTGTAGTGTGGAAAGAGGATAATTAGAACATTTTTAGGTCTTTGACCAGCCACCCAGTCGGATCCAGTCCATATTTGAGTGTCAAATCAACTTGGAAGCTGAACCAAAAATGGGTGGGAGGCCGACCACTCTCATAAATGTGTCATTCTCATATGTGAGCATATTTTAGAGACCACAATCGTGCATCGGGCGCATGTGCACTTTTCCTGCATTTATGTTTTGTGCATGTGCGCACGCGCCCTGTGTAGTCATGGCGCACTTTAATTTTGTCACTGGTTGTATAGTTTTTGCCCCTTTGGAAATGATTTTGTGGTAATTTTGGTCCATGGGTGACCTCATAATTGTTTGGCGATGTTGAATTCTTGTAACCATTTGCGGACAAAATTTCACTGATAACAGATGCCCCCTGGTGGATGAGGTTAGGAGCATACATATAGCCGAAATTCATTAATGTTTCTTCTGCTGAAAGTGTCATTGTAAGAGAGAGAGATAGTGGGATTGTCAAGAGTTACCCATTGGAGGGAGAAATGAACCTGTAGAACGCAACCTTCCATAAGGTGTGTAAAAAATAAACTATGTACAAACGAGGCGGGCATGCCCCATGCTCGTGTCATGTAACTCAAAAAGGAATGGTGTGTTGATGTAGACAACTACAGTGCCCTTGGGGGAGGTCATGATAAAGGAAGATGACAATTTTGTGGAGGAACATACTCTGAACAGTAGGCAGTGACATCTGTAAGAAATATCATGGATTTTGTAGGCATTGATAGCCCGACCAAGTTCAGAGGTCTTCAACAAATATAGGAAATAACTGCAATAGTCACAAAGTAAGACCCGTCGTAACATGAGAAAGTGTTGAATTCGAATGTTATGGGGGTCAACGACAGCAGGGAGAAATTGTGGTTCTCCCTGTGTTGTCTAAGAACTCTCATTGGAAAGGTAATGAGAGTCAAGATACTATCACCCTTTTGGAAACTGTGTTGATGTCGACAAAACGGGGACGTGACTCCAAGAAGCAAAGGGCTTCATGAAATCTACTAGATGAGGTTTAGGAATTGGAGGAGGTACATGGATGAAGTCATGATGTAGGAGGACTCAAGACTGCCCTTGGTTGGGGGTATATGTGAGGTATAAGTGTCTACAATCGTTCAACTAGGTCGAGTGTCAGGGGGACAACAAGACAGGGGATAAGTTGTGCCAGAGGTGGGACAAAGTGAACAAACTCAGAGGGAAAAGGTAAGTGGCCTATGGGATACTCAGAGTATATGGGCGATGTCAGCAGGGGTAGATGATAAGGAGTGCCCCAACCAAGGGCGACATGGGTTGTGTTTGCCAAAAACCAGGGAAGAAGGTCGTCAAAGGTGATGACAAAAGGATATGTAAATGTTGGAAACAAAGGATTTTTACAATGTACCAAATAAATAAAGAATAATTTGGGATGAGTGTACAAATACAGAAATGGGTGCCCCAATGTAATATGGTTGGCTCGGGTAGGGCGCAATTTTCTTGGAGAACTAGTGGAGGGTGGGGGCCCCGTGGGTGGGTTTTTGTATGAGGTAGGTGAAATGAAGGGAAATTTACAAAGGGGAAAACTGATTGTGGATGAAACGAAGGGTTCATGATACTGTGGAGGTGTAGTCAAAATGGAACTTTGAAGAGATAATCTGGGAGAGAAAAATGAGGAGAAGGAGTATGTGGCTGATTCTTGACATGATGTAAGACTATCAGGACTCCCATCCCTAAAGGGTAAAACAACATGAGTGTCAAAGTGAAAAATGGTGCTCTTAATGGGACAACTCATGTGGGGGAGAGTGTTATTGGGTGACAGTACCCAAGATGCAATGGAGGTGTTGGTACTGCAGAGCCAGAGATGGGGATCCTAGAGGAAAATGTTAGAGGGTGTGACTGGAGATGCAATTGAGATTAAGAGGGAATGAGTACATGCCAGTGTTGATTATATACCTGAAGGGGTTGCGTTGATGTATGATGACCAAGTACCTGCACACATGAAAACCAAATACTCGACGTGAACAATATCTAAAGAGAATCGAACATACAAGCATTTATTTGATAATTTTAAATATGAGCATGCGTACTTGGATGGGGTATGAAAAAATGGTGCCCTGGGAGCTAAGGATAAAAAGTGGCCTGGGGAATATCTTGATGTAGATGATGGGATGTTGATCCTGTGGCTGAAGATGGATCGAAGAAAGGACACTCGGAGCTCCCAGAATGGTGATTGGAAGTTTGGCGGAAAGGCCTATATATAGATGTAGGGCCCACATTGCCACCTCATTTGTACTTGCTGCCAGAGTGACTGGACGAGAGGTATTCAAAGGATATTAGAATATTCTGGGAGAACAAGGTAGCTGATCCAGGACCAGGGAGATTCAGGTTGGTAGTCTTATCGTCCTGCATAGAAGTAGATTTTCAATTTTTGGGTAGGGTCTATACGGAGGGCCGTACAGGGGGTTTTATGGGTGTGGGCCCCCAAGTGCGTGGGTGATCCAGAAATATGCACGCACGAGTGCGCGCCTGTTATATGGATAGACATGCATGGGTGCGCTTGTAGGGGGACAAAGGCACGCATGATATGTGCGCCTGTTTGCTACACAGTCGCGCATGGGTGCACGGCTATGTAGTGGACAGGCGCACATTGATGCGCACCTATGTTCATGACAGAGGCGCATGGAGATGCCCCTGTAGGTTGTTAGGCGTGCACGTATGCGCACCTATGGGATGGACAGGCACACCTATATGCATGCCTGTGGGATGGACATGCGTGCATATGTGTGTGCCTGTGGGGTGAATAGGCGCGCATATGTGTGCGCCTGTGGGTTAAACAGTCTCACCTTGGGGGCAAGGCTGACGGGTGAAAAACTCATGTTTTTTAATGTTTTTAATGGTCAATATGGCTGACCTAGGACTTTATTATGTGGTTGCAGGCGATCATCTTACACGATGTCGGTCGGCTGGAGAGAGTGGGATTGGTCTTAACTGAGGGATGTCGTGACTATTGAGGTGTCGGGGGTACGTGCCACTTTGGCAACCTGTGGGCTGTTGAAGTTCTTCAAGTGCCCATTGATATGGGCGCCGGAGTATCTCCTGCAGTTTCTTATCCGAATGTGGAGTCCAGACCTGCATTGCTTTATGGTGCGGGGAGAGAAGATCGCCTTCACTGTGGTGGAAGATATATACTTTTTGACTGGGCTCCCTTTTTGGGGAATGCCCCTACTGGCGGAGCAGGTGTTACCTACGGACGTGTCGTTAGTGACATTGGGCCAGAGGTACTGTTCAACAGAGAACTATATTTTGGGATCCGTCATGAGCATCGGGGCAATGGATGCTCTAGCACATCGTTGTGTAGCAGCGACGATTTTGAGGGTGTATGGGCCCCTCGCGACTCAGTGAATCAATAGTGGTCAACTGAGTGTTATGGGGAGGGTACTGGCCAGTGAGAACTTTTCCTAGGGGCTTACGCTGCATGCCAGGATGGTAGGGCAGCTGGACCGATGTCGTTCCATTGACACAGGGGACTTTGCCTTTGGGTCCATCTTGGTGGCCTAGTTTTTGGAGAGGGTGCCTATGTTGCACTCTAGGATTTTATTGGGCGCTCCTGGTGCGTGAGAGCCACGATTGAGGTGGTGGTTGACGATATTGGTTCACCACGGTGGTGGCGAGGGCGGACATTTTTTCACAGCTGAGGCAACACAGGTGTGGCGGCAGATGCCACAGGTTATACTGCAGTATCCTTATGCTGGTGTTGACTTCCGGGGTGATCCAGACACGGTGTTACCTCTAGGGGAGGTGTTTGATCACCGAGGTATGTTTATGAGTTTGATATGTTTTTTTTTGAGATAGCATGACATGTGTATTTTGTATAGATGTTGATACTATTGTTTGGTTGTTTGTATGTGCAAATGTGGGACCTCGCGGGAGCGAGGTTGAGCTATTGAGAGCACCAGCTCATGAGGAGCCAGGGATACCACCGTGGGGAGGGACACAGGTAGGAGAGAGATGTCGATGCGAGGATGTCAAGGTGAGACCAGCTGAGGGCGAGAGAGCAGTGAGGAGACATCATTTTGATGACCCAGGTGTTGGGCCATCACATGCTTCGTCGATAGATGCCGGGGGATATTTTGAGGATATTCGTCACTGCCTGGAGGCGGTGCTACAGGGCATGCCTGAGGGCATGTGGTTGTGCATCCAGGATGAGGGAATCCTGGAGCAGTGTGTGGGAGTTATGCCATTGTGGCAGGCCGTGGTGCGGTGAGCAGCAGTAGCAAGTGCTGCTATGACCGAACGGTTACCTCCTGGTCCAGAGGGACCAGTAGTGGGTGGGGGACCACCGCCTCAGGGAGGGGAAGGAGGTGGTGCTCTAGAGACACCTTGAGTGTCACTCTATGTATTTTGGTATTTTGTATATAGGCTGGTGAGCCTATTTTGGTATAGTGGCACCAATTTTGTACTGAGGTGTTGCACTGGCCTGTGGACATTTGTATATTTGTATGTAAACATTTTGATGGCACTATGGACCGATTTATATATATATATATGAGTATACATTTTGGGATCTATGTGATGTTTACAAGTGTTTTGTTAATGTGTTGATGATGTATAATTTATATATGTTGTGACAGGTGTTTGATATTTTTATGTATGTGTAGAGGTAGCTTGATGTGATATATGTCAGTCTAACACAATGTTAGCTAAGTTATCTGTAATTTGATTCAATTGTCTTGGAATATGTGTAAATGTAATGAAATCAAAATGTCAAGATAAAATTGTAACTTGCAGGTATTTGTGAAAGAGGCAAGGATCGCGGACGCGGTACACATTGTTGAGTTGGAGGACAACTAGTTGAGAGTCGAGAAAGACGCTAAGGTGATGAATACAATGATGTTGGCCATCAACGAGGAGGCCAATAACGACAGTGTATTCAGATTGGTTGTTGGTTGCTGAACCCAAACATATGCCGCTAGAGTGGAGCATTTCATGTGAGGGGGTATAGAGGGCCCAAGTTGTTGAAGCGAGATTTTATGTCCAACGGTTGGTGCCGTCGGCGTAACCGATGTGATAGGCTGGTGGAGGAAGCATTTGTCAATAGCAAAAATGATAGTTTAGACATGAGGGATGGAAAAAAGATTAAAAACACTATAAAAGAAATAACCAATAGTAGAATGGCTACGCTTAGGCATAAAATTTCTTTAAGTATAACCTGTTGACAGGTTCTTTGAGAGAGAGGGCTTTAGGAGAGGCCAGGATGTATGTGCATTTGGTGAGGCAATGTTGGATAATGTAGGGGCCATGCCACAGTGACTCAAATTTTCCATGACCAAGGGTATCATGAGTGATATCGTAAGCAAGGACGAGGTTGCCTTCGTGAAATGAGCGAAGGTTGACATGGAAATCAAAGGTGGCTTTTGACCATTTTTTGGCTACCTCATTGTTCTATAATGAAGATCGACGATCTTCATCCAAGGATTCTAAGTGCAACAAGCGCTTCTCCATTGGAGTAGTATCAGGTAATAGCTCAATTGTGGTGTGTAAGGTGGGAATTTCACACTCGATGGGAAGAGTGGCCTCAACCCCATGGACTAGATGAAATGGTGTGAAACCAGTGGTTGTTTTCATGGCCGTACGGTAAGACCATAGCGTGGAAAATAACATATGATGCCAATTGGTCTTATGATTATTAATCGTGCACTGTAACATGGTCTTGAGGACCTTGTTAACTTCTTCGACCTATCCATTAGGCTGAGGGTAATATGGTGAAGAAAACTTGTGGGATAATCCTAACCATGATGAGAGTTTGATGAAAATCTCATTCTCAAAGTGTTTCCCGTGATCAGAAACTAGTTGGAGTGGTACTCCAAAGCGGGATATGACGTGGTTAAAGAAAAAATGCGCTGCAGTGTCAATGGTGTTGTTGAAGGTGCGAATAGATTCAACCCATTTTGTGAAGTAATTGACTACGACACCAATGTATTTGTGGCCATTGCTGGATGGGGGATTACAAGTCATGAATTCGATGCCCCATTTACAAAAGGGGCCAGCAGTAATGACTGGGTGAAGAAGAGCAGGTGGTGCTCGTGCTTTGTTGGCGTAAAGTTGACATTTCTCGCATCGCTTCACGACATGAATGAAATCGTTAAACAATGTAGGCCAAAAATAACCTGCGAGGATGATTTTTTGAGCAGTGGACATTCCCAAAAGATGGCCCCACATGCACTGCTATGTCAATCGTTCAATACTCTATTGGCCTCATCGATAGTCAAGCATCAATGAAGTATAGTGTTGACCCCTCGCCGATATAAGATATCTCCAATGAGGAGATAGTGGGGGGCCTGCTGGTGAATATGACGATGATCATCTTATGAGAGGTGGTTACCGAATTTTTGGGTTCGGAGGTAGACGAGAAGGTCGTCGTACCAAGGATTATCCGAAGTGATGTAAAAGAGATGTTCATCAGGAAAGTGGGTATTGACAGGGGCACTGGTAGTATCAGAGGGGATGGCCATGACAAGTTCGACGAGGATGAGATCTTTCTTGCTCTTGGGTGTTGATAATTCAAGATCGTACTCCTAAAGGATAATGATCCATTGGGAAAATTTTCCATTAATTTGTCGATGGCTGAGCAAGTATTGCATAGGGTTGGAATCTGCTACGACCTTTGTCGTGTGAAGCAGAATGTAATGATGCAGTTTCTGGGCTGCAAGGATGAATGCAAGGGCTAGTTTCTCTTCATGTTTATACTTCAAGGGTGGTCCTGAGAGGTTTTTAATAACGTAGTAAATGACATGCTCACGATCGTCATCACCGATTTGAACGAGAACTCCTGCTACTGAGACAATTGATGTTGATATGTAGAGGATATAGTCACGATTTTTGGGCATGTTCATCCCAATGAAATGGGATGTCGTGGCGTAGTAAGTGAAGGAAACCGTGTGCGCGAGTGGCGTAGTCTGGGACAAATCGCCGTAGAAAGTTATCTTTCCCTTGTAGGCTCTGGAGTTGATGTAAATTCTGGGGACGTGGAATTTCTGTGATGGCTTGGAATTTTAGGGGGTCCACGGTAATACTGCTTTGGGAAATGATGAATCTGAGGAGGTGCCCCATAGTGACGCAGAACACGCACATGAGGGGGTTCAAGAGGATGTTGTACTAACGACATTGTTGGAAGATGATCTGTAAATCATCAAGATGTTGGGTGCACTTCTTGGATCGAGCTGTGAAGTCGTCCAAGTATGCAAGGATGATATGAGACAGACCCTGAAAAATGTATGTCATAGCCCGTTGGAAAGTTGTGCTAGCATTCTTTAAGCCAAAAGGCATGACCTGATATGCAAAAGTACCCTAAGGGGTAGTGAATGCGGTTTTGTATTGATCGGCTGGGTGGATTTGGATTTGATTATAACCAGAGAAACTGTCCATGAAGGATAGAGCCTCGTGGCCTGCGCATTCGTCGATAATTTGATCGATGAAAGGTGTTGGAAAGTTGTCTTTGGGACATGCATGATTGAGATCGTGAAAGTCCGTGCAGACGCGGATAGTGCCCTGTTTTTTGTTAATGAGTACAGGGTTGGAAACCCATGATGTATAGGCAATGGGGTAGATGAACCCATCCATGCATAATTTGTCAATCTCATCTTTGATGGTCTCTACTTTGGATGGGTGTAGCAGTTGTTGTTTTTGACAAACTAGTGTAATGTCAGGCGAGGTGTCGATGCGATGTTCGACGATAGAGGGGTCAAGGCCAGGCATTTCTATGTATGACCAGGTAAAAATATATCGATATTCTTAGAAGAGGGCTTTATAGGCAGTGATTTCTTGAGGAGTGAAAGTGGTGCCAATGGTGATTTCCTCGATGACTCTTTTTTTTATGGAAATGTCAATTTTGATGGTTGGGGAAATCTTGGGCATGTTTCCTTCTTCAAACGCATTAGGGGCAGGAATGGGGTTGTTGAATCATTCGATATGACCTAATGGGATAAAATCCTTGGTTTCGACCGCGTATATGGGGTGTTGGTTAGGAGGCGTGGAAGCTTCTTATGGAAAGAAGAGCACTCGGTGGTGTAGCGCATCCCATGGGTAGTCGGGGGTGTTTAACTCTTCGAGTATGTCCTCGTCACAGTCGAATTGGAGGGAATACAATGGGTCGTAAATAGTGATATCGGTGACTCTCCCCACGTGGTTTTCCCCTGGTGATGAATAAGCAGGGGGAATGATGAAATGAGATTGCAATGGTTCGCTCGACATAAACCAAATATCGAAGTACTGAGGAGTACCAGTGGTATTTGGGTATGAAATTTCCGTAGGGAAATTAGTGGGAGAATTGGGGGGATTTGGGGGTGAATCCTCGGATAATTCATCCAAGAACCATGGAGGTGTCGGGAGTGCCTTGGGTTCAGGAGAAATGATATGAAGAATTTCTAGTGACGAGGTAAGGTCAACCATCGATTATGTAGGGGTTTGAATCAAGGTCAATTGGCGTTGCCTGTATTCAATGATCATAGGACATTGGTATGTAAAATGATTTAAGGGTTCACATAGAGAGAAAGGGCATCTCATACGTTCATTGACTGAAGTTGTGACATAATGGATGTCAATGATTTTTGGTAGGGATGATGTAGCTGGATTGGGTTTGTTCTGGAAGCTTTGGCATACTACAACTAATGTCTGTCGAAAGCGTGGCAGTGCTGGGAAATGGTGTGTATAATGGCCATATTCTGAACATATAGCGCAAGCAAATTTGGTTCGCAACCCTTTACTACTTGAGTGAGGGGCGGTGGCGGCAGTACTTGCTATAGTGGCAAGCGTTGATGGTGTTTGACTGAGTGGAATCAAGTTCCATAACTTGGGTAGAGATGGGAAGTTGTTGGTTTGGTGTCCATCTTTATCACATAGCACGCAAGGAGGTTGGATGCGCGAGGGAAGTGGAGCTGTGGGCTCATTCTTCTTTCTCTAGCCCCCAACTGTGGCAGGGAGGGTAGTGAGTGGGGGTGTAGAGGGTATGGTGGGAGTTAGTATGGGAATTGTCATTGGGATTCCTTCCATTTGGGGGGGAAGGGATGGTTGAGGGACCATCTCTGGTGGATGTAAATACCAAACTGGAATTGCTAACACCATATTAGGGAGGGTAATCATTGCGGCTACTTGGAAATCTTGTACGCCTGGTGGAGGGTAAAAGAAGGGGATTTGAGNATTTGGGGGGGGGAGGGATGGTTGAGAAACCATCTCTAGTGGATGTGAATACCAAACTGGAATTTCTAACACCATATTAGGGAGGGTAAGCGTTGTTTCTACTTGGAAATCTTGTACGCCTGGTGGGGGGTAAAAGAAGGGGATTTGAGTAATGGCTTGGGGAACTGTCTCCCAAAATGGGATATGGCCTTGGGGAGAGGTGAAATCGTGGACTGGTGGAGTCGAAAAGTTTGCAAGAGGCTCGTGAGGGGGGAGCTCTGTGACTAGTGGGACGTTAGATATGATATAATACTCCCAAGGAGGAAGGGTATCCTCTATGTCAGTTCCATTGGATGATATGATGCATACTTGATTGGAAGGATGAATGAGTGGTGGTGCATCATGGTAAGTTCCTAACAACTATGGGTCTTTGAAAATTATGGGATCCATTTCGATGAGTGGGTATGAGTCATGACTTGTTTGGATGAGAGGAAGAATGTTATCGATGTTGGCAGAAGGGTTAGGCTCGTAATGTGAGACTTGGTCAATGGTAATGATCTTCCCATTATGGGGGAACATCATTGTTCGAAAGATGGAAGAGGAAACTTCCTTCATAGCGTACATGTAGCTACGACAGAACAGGATATTATTATCGAGTNTCAACGAGAATGGTCTTGCCCCCGAGTTCTATGGGGACATTTTGGAAGAGCCCTTCAGGAGACGATGGTCGTCCGTCATAAGCTCGTAACGTAATGGAAAATGGTATGAGTTTGGGGGAACCAAGTTTCTACCATACAGATTTAGACATAATGCATTTGGATTCACCTTCATCAATGATGCACCGATGACCTGTAATGTTTTGAATTTTTACTAGGATTTGAAAAGCGATCAGAGCGGGAAGCCGAGGTTCTCCATTGTCGAGATCAAATGTGATGAGTTGGGTATCTGCGGGGTTCACTGCCCCCAAGGCAGAAAGTAATGATTTCCGCTAAGTGGGACAAGTTTGAAGGACTTCTTAGACTGACATGGCAGTCGGGGATTGTGCTAAGTCGTCAACCAAACTGTAATTATGAGCCTCCCTAGCCTAGGGGTTGTGGACATTCCTGCACAAAGGGATGCGAGGGATACGAAGAGTTGTTTTGGCAGTAGGGAGAGGGAGTACCAACAAGGTTCCCGCTGGTGTTGGGTTTTTCCTGGGGGAATGGGAGGAGACTCGGTGGGTGCACGATATTGACGATTACGTGTTTGCAGAAGGATTTCTTCCTCACTGGTGAGGAGGATGGTACGATCTGTGGGATTGTTGGGATTGAGGTATTGTCCCAACTGCGGTGGGGTAGTCTGTGTGTCTTGTTGGGTGTTTATCACACCCTGGTGCGGAATGGGATTTTGTAGCACGACTGGTGGTGGTTGTTGCACGTATTGTTGTGGGGCATGCTGAGGGGTAGGTAGTGCTGGAGTATGTGGTAGACTGCCTGAGTCTTTCAGTAATTTAAAATCAGCTATTTGGGGGCAATGATGAGTATAATGACCAAAATCACCGCAAAGGGCACAAGGGAAGGTGGTTTTAATAGTATTGTTATTCCTCCCTTGACGCTTGTTGTTGTTTCCCCCCTGGGGGTTCTAATTCCCTTGGTTCTGGTTTCCCCAGTAAGTTGGTTTTGTTGTGGTTGATTCCTGCCTTGACCTAGGCTGTTATTGTTCCTATTTCTTGCTTTATTTTTGGCATTATTCGATGGGTGGGTCAGATTTTTCGTATTCAGTTGTTCAAAATTTTGATATTGCTGAACGGGAGAGGGTTGAACAAAATTCAACCCAGCGTGAGGGTGTGGGGGTGCCATGGGATATGGAGGATCAGGAAATGGAAAGTACGGATTCTGTGGGAGTTGTGATCCATAAGGTACATAGGAAGGCATGGAAATTTCTCTAGTATTTAGAGTATAAGCTGAGGTAGAGGGGGTACCAGAACTTGTTTGGATAGGTGGGTGTATTGGGGGTGCCGATGGTGGCCTACTGATGGGTGAAGGAATAGAAACATGGTATGGTTGTTGATAAGGGGGTGGGGGGTAATAAGAGGCTCCCCCATATTCCGGTGGGTATTGAGGTGTGCCATACATTGGTGGTGGTTGGGGATGAGGGATGTGGTGTGTGGTATTACCAATCAATCTGTCTGCTAAGTGAGACATCTCGGGTTTGTCCTAACTGAATGGCATGGGTTTTGGGAGATTGGGAAGTACTGTGTATAAGTACCCTAATTTTGAATAGATGAGGTCGTATTGTTGAGCCTTACTGATGACTTCCTCTTCAGATTGAGGGAAGGTGGAAGCTACATCTTTACCGAGGAGAGAGACAAGTGATCTAAGAAACCAGTTAAGACATTGTTGTTTGGTGGTTTCAGCTTTTCACAAACTACATCGTCTACACCATTCGTGAATGTGATCAGCGATATGTGTGGCTGAGGTTTATTTGAAATTAGAGAGTATTTCAAGACCATTATCGTGGTGGATTGGTAATTGGAAGAAGGTAAAAAAGGCTTTGGCCAAGGACTCGAAAGTCGCATGGGACCCTAATTTTTTGTCTACATACCATTTGGTTGATGGGCCAGTGAGTGTGCATTGAAATAATCGTAGTCTGATGGAATCATCCATAATGTTGTTGGAACATCAGCATAGGTGGAAAGTCGTGACATGGTTGGCAGGGTCATCTCCTGCCTTTCCTTCAAATTTGGGGATGTATGAAGGTAGTTTGGTAGGCATTGCAGGCCATGTGGGGTCATGCAATATAAGATCATTGGTGAGTTTTCTTAGATATGGTATGTTAAGAGAGGCCAAATATGGCATCTGTAGTGGGGGTGGAGGATTAGCTCCAACCATGGTGTGAGTGTGTTGTGAACCTGACCCTTGAGGGGGGCTAGGTGGGTTGGTACTTCCCCCTTGAGAGGAAATTGGCCCTCCACCTCTGTGTAGAGGAGAGTGAGTGGACGGAGGGACTTGGGAAGTGGACCCAAGTAATGTGGAACCAAGCAAGGGCAATCCTAAGATAGTGGCACTCACAGGAGTGTGTGAAGGTGTTTCCAATGAGTTGGCAATACCAGGAACTCCCCCTAAAATAGGAGGGAGGTTTAGTAAGTGTCTAGAATGACGGGGGTTTTGTGGGTCCCCTATGATGTTCAACTAGCTGAGTGGATGTGTGCAAAATGTGATGAGAGAAAATAAAAAAGAGCCTTTGTTGCAAATTTTGAACTTTACACAATATATATATCTAAATCAAAATGAAATCAAAAGTGCATCATACATAAAGTGTTTTGAAAAAGAAGCATATATGTGGATAAGTGGGTTTTTTCTGCGTGGGGAATCAAAGAAAAAAATTCTCGTGTCCTAAAATATGTAGCGTCCTTCCTCTCAAATAGCACCGAACCTTCCAATAGTACTCAACAATGGGGTATGAAGTCACCAAAAGAGAAACTAGTGAAGGATGAAATAATCAGTTATAATGAGGGATAAAGGGGTCATATCCCGAAAGAGCTAGCAATATTTCCTAATAGCCACACAAAATTCGATCAAGGTGCAATTGCAGCCCACAATTGCCACTTGGGTAGATGTCCTAAAATTTGGTCACTAGGTACCTTGGTCAAAGTGCGACATTTAGATTTTCGGCCTAAGAAATGGGTCATGGGATGGATCCCATCCAAGAGGTGGGTGTCTCAAGGGGGGATGCACAGAACAACTAGACCTCAGCCTTCAACCCTTCACAGGTATCTCCCTGCCTTATGGTGTTAGGAACACTTGACTTGGAGGATTTTCAGTTCCCTATTTGACAGCTTCTATTTTTTGAACAATGTGAGAACCAGATAATGGGGAGTTATTTGGATTCCTATCCCCGAAATCCTACCTAGACTAAAAAATTTCTTTTGGCACCTCCTGTGGAGGAAAACTTAGTGAGTTTTTAGAAAAAATTTAGATGTAGTTGTTTGAGAGGTTGGGGGTGTGAACCAACCTCATTGAAATTAAATGGGAGTGGATAGTTTCATCAAGAAAAGGGTGGGGTGTTTCAGAGTCCCTTTGGAGAAAACTTACTTCGACCTCCACGTTTCGAGAATAAACTATGTGAGTGATAAGTGACTTTTGTGTGTGAATGAGTGAAAGTGTGCCAATGTTTTAATGAATTAGGTGTCACTTTGCTACATGTGGACTTCGCTTGGTCCTTACATGTAATGTACCTCAAAAATTACCATAAAAAAAAAAATTGTTTGTACACTTGTCCTTGAAAAGTTTCGAGATCTCAAGCAAGCATGCTTTTTATTAGAATACTTAAGTCTGAAGGTTTGTTAGAGTCCTTACTGTCATCAATTTCCCTTACCATTCAACTTAAGTTTTCTAATCGACGATATAATGAGTATTTACTCTTCACTTCAAAGTTTAATTAAGATCCTGAAACTTATAATTACTCTCTTATCTGCTAGTACCTATAACACTACCACAGTTTTATCAATACAAGCAACTTTGGGGTTTTTATGACCAAACCCTACATAAAAATATTAGCCTATGTCTGCAATACAATCAACTTGTAATACGGTCTGTACTCCCATACCTCTATCCGGGATGAAGACTCCCCAACGTTCTTTTACCAGTCCATTCATTATATTAATAAGGTTTTTCCCATAACAACAAATTTATTCTAAGTTCCTACAGCTTTGTGAAGAAACAGAGGTCAATCGGGTTTTGGTGATCACAAGTGCCAAACAAAATAAAGGACCCTGTAGTTTTCCGAAATCCAAAATACGGAACGACTGTGGGCCATCATTTCGGGGTTTCGGGATTCGGGGCTTTGTGAGTACAAGAGACGAACATCAACACACAACATTTCCCGAAATTGCGACAAGATGCCGAGTACTTCGGGGTTTTGGGTTTGGGTTTTCGTGAACACAAAATTCAAACATCAACCCACTACAACTCCGAAAAAGTGAAAGGTGATTAGTACTTTGGGAAATCAGAGTTCGAGATTTCACAAGTGCAAGTTCCCAGACAACCACATATTCAAACCTTCGAAATGAGGAAAAAGGGAAGGTGGGTCCTGCACTTCGGGATTTCAGGATTCAGAACTTCGTGAGTTTCGGTGTCCAAACCTTGACATACACAGCTTTCCAAAATGTGAGAAAAAAAAGGTGAGACCTGCATTTCGGGATTTCGGTGTACGGGGTTTCACGGTTTTCATAGCCAAACATCCAACATACCATAATTCCTGAATTGCAAAAAGAAAGGAACTAACAGTTTAGGATTTCGGGGTTCGGGGTTTCAAGGTTTCAAATGTCAAACAACAAATCACAATAATTCCCAAAATTGTGAAAAGAAAGGCACTAACATTTTAGGATTACTGGGTTCGGGGTTTCGGGGTTTCAAATGTCAAACAACAGAACACGACAATTCTTGAATTCCGAAAGGTGAAAGGGTGTGGAACCAACACTTCGAGATTTCAGGTTTCGGGGTTTCGGGGTTTCAAATGTCAAATAACAGAACACAACAATCCCCGAATTCTGAAAGCAAAGAATGTGGAACTAGCATTTCAGGATTTCAGGATTTCAAAAGTCAAACCACAGCAGACAACAGTTCCTGAATTCCGAAAGGTGAAAGGGTGTGGAACCAACACTTCGGGATTTCGGGTTTCGGGGTTTCAAATGTCAAATAATAGAACACAACAATCCCTGAATTCTAAAATCATAAAGACTTAAGAATTTTACACGCACAGAAGGATACAACAGGATAAAGGTATTCTGTAAGGGAAAATCTCTAAATTCGTCATAGACCTAGACTAAGGAAAGGATAGCCCATTCTGAAAAGAAAACAAGGAAAATAAAAGGGGTTTCCAAAATTCTTTAATTGCTAAATTTGTCATTCTATACACATCTAATATATTGTTTGCATATTGTTAGAACATATTGTTAGATACATAGCATCGAATAAAAACATTTTCACAGAAAGTGGGAAGAAATCATTACAGATCCGATTTAATTAGATACCATACATCTGATGCAAAAAGGGTCATACAGACCAAGAATGTAACCTATTCCAATTTAGATTCGATAGATACATAACATCAAAAGACATAGCCATTCATAATAGAGAGGGGAAACTTAACATATATGAATCCAATCCGTGGGAAGACAAAGGGAACAACCACGTTCCTCCCAACTGTAGAATAGGGCAGCCAAATCTACTTGCTCGATTCACCCCCTAGCCTGACCAAAATCCATGACGGCAAACTTGGAAACTCCTCCTCAGCAATGTCCTTCAATTCCAACAACTATCCTCTTGCCTCACACTTACTTAACAATGCTCATAACAACAAGGTGATTCTATTTCAGCAAGCTCCACTTGCCTCACACTCAATCCGCAGTGTTCATAACAGCAAGAGAGCTCAGAAAACCTTTTCCTAGCATACTTGACAGTGTCCTACCTCCTCACATATGCTATTTATCAATTTTGCCCAGGTCTTTTCCCTCCTTTGGGGATTTTCGTAGATTTCTTAATTCCTGACTTTCAGGGGTTTCCAGTGGCCAAATATCTTATTTTCCACTTGTAATCATCAGCCCAGAGGCAGTTCCAACTTGTTCCCCACTCATGGAGTCATGGTCAACTGATTTTTTTAACATGGTTGTTCCATTTGTCCTCCTGTAGTTAATATAATTATTTTGTTGTGATACAAGTGTCATAATCAAATAGTTAGTTGATTCCAAATAGATATATGCCCAATAGTCACAATAATTAAATACAATTATTAAATTCGAAATTTGGAATTGCCATAAATGGCAAAAAAATTCCAAATTCGAATTTGCCAAAAACAGAAATAAATTTTCAGCAACAAAAATAAAAAATATTTATTTTTGGGGGATGTCACATCCTTTCTCCCTTCAGTGAAACACTATCCTCAGTGTTCATTCCTTTCCTGGAACAGGATTGGATGAGATTTCCGCAAATCTCCCTCCAATTCCCAAGTGGCCTCCTCAGGACTAAAGTGCTTCCATTGCACCTTTACCTGAGCGACGACTCTATTCTGAAGTGTTATTTCTCTCCAGTCCAGAATGCGCAGGGGTTCCACCTAGAACTCGCCCTCGGGTTCCACCTGCACCAAGTTCCAATCAATCATATGAGTAGGGTCATGAATATAATTTTTCAACAAAGAAACATGAAAT